>VWPU01003049.1:0-120219 GCA_013398955.1 Callaeas wilsoni
CTTGTTTTTGGGTATATTTTGAAGTTTCAAAGTTCCTTCTGTTTTATACATGGAGACTTAATCTTTGGTCTTCTGGGTTTAAACCGGATTGTAACATAGGGTTGGACAGAAGGCCTAAGCAGGGACCAGGTTGACAGCTGACAAATTAGGTCGCACTAGATCATAAATGGTCTTAGAAGATAAACCAATTTTAGAACCTATGGAAGAGAAAGCCTGAAAAACAATAATTTGGGAAAAAACTGCTCATGATGTTGACAAGATAATATACACTTCTGTTCTGTGAATGTTTTCAAATGACATTTATATTCTTTTTCATTCCAGACTGTAACAATAATTAGATGATGTAGCTTTACACTCTACTACAAAGGCAAAGGAACCCGGATACTCAGTGAGACAGGATAAGAGGTGGGATTTTCCATGGTCATCTGGGGCTTTCTGACTTTGAGATCTTTTTTAGGGCTTCCAGAATCCCTGCAAATTCAGTTCAAGCCACAGACATTGAAAGATTTTTATTCCAGCAGAGTAGAAAACCTGGAGAATTTACAATTAAACAGAAGTTTGTTGATTTCAAGATATTTCTATGAAATGTTTGGATTCTACAAACCAGAACAGAATACATAAACAGACTTTTGCCAGGTAATTTCCAGATAATTCTTATGGTGATTAGGCTCACAAGTTGAGAGCACTTCAGTACCAAATTCCAATGTCTTTGACTTAAATTGAAAGAAATTATAAATGTTCATCATTCCTTAGATGTGGTTCCATATATAGTCTATCTAGTAGAAATAAACACTAATCCTTACTTTATAATCACAACTCTCTTTTTTTGTGTTAAATGTTATTATCTTACAAATTACTCTTGGGTTTGCTGCAAGAGTGTTGTAAAAACAAAATTAATTAACTTTACAAGATGTATCATTCTGAATGCTCACACAGTGAGAAGTGCTCTTTGTCATCATATGCTGCAAATTTCCCTTGAAATTAGCCTTTTCATTTTGATATTTTGTTAAACTCCATGGAGAAGACTCAACTGCCAGTATTTTTCACCTCAAAATTCAGATGAAGATTCTAAAAAATAAGATAAACTCTCATCTTGACCATTTGCCAACTGAGATGTAAAAAACACAGTTTAAGTCTCTGAAATTTATTATAATACCTTGATCAGAATATTAGTTACATTTTCTTTATTGGATTCTGTTTTAAGTGAGAATTTATCCCCAAGTTTATTCTGTGGGAGACAGCACAGACTAAAAAGCAGCACAGATTTGATTTAGTAAGATTGTCTTCAAACATTAAAACTACAGCAAAGTAAGAATTGAATTGCAAGCAGAAAAACTATTCTATGTCAATACAAAAATTTTAGAAATTGTATCACTGACATGAAGCGTCATTTAAATGCCTCCTGCCCAAACAAACCCAAAACCAAAATCAAAACCAAATTATTTTCTCTTGTACAATTGTACAAGCACATAAATATACATCAGCTTAACTCACGATGATACTAAATCACTCAAGACAGATTTCTTTTAATGATGTTTCATTTTTTTGCCTGAGATTAATGTGAAAATCATTCCTTCATAAGAGAAAACCACATACATATTCTAAAGCTCTCACTGCTTACCAAAGATTGTTGAATCACAGCCACTTTTCAGGATCAAAGGACAGTTGTTAGTTACCACAGAAAAATAAGTATCAGATAATACCTTTATAGATCTATAGCTTTACTTTGAAAGGCATTGGTGTTTGTTCCTCCAGTGAAATATTTGAAGCATTAGCATGTGAGATGCATAATTTGGAAAAGAGTTCACAAAGTAGCCCTGCAAGCTTTTTTAAAAATTTATTGAAATAAAAGAGAAACAGTGATTACATTTTTACTCACATTTTATAAGCTTCATTACACCTAAAATAAATAATTCAAATGTCTCATGAAACTCAAGGGGTGCTTCAGAAAATACAGTCATATTTGTACAAGAGCAGCACAATCTAGTCCACTTTGTCTGCAATTTCAGGCAAAATAGAAGTTGCCTCTGTTTCTTATCAGATACGGTTAGTCCTATATTTCTGTGCAATGCATTACACTGAAATGCCTTTCATTATATGCTTCTGTAGTAGCTTAGAGTAGATAATTTGATAGATATGGAAAGCCAAGAGAGCTGCAAACACTCCAGAAAGTCTAAAGATCATCTTAAGAGAGTTTCATCTCTGCAGAAAAGGACGAGGCTTGTATAATTGAGATATGTTTTCTAATCTATTTTTCTAACCGAAGACAATAAGAGAAAAGCTACTTGGAAACTATGAACAATTTCATCATATTTTTGGCTCTACCCTACACATTCTACTGTAAATATGACCAGAAACTTCCAGAAGCAGCAGCTATCTTTTTTTTCAAAGTAAGTTTCACTGTGTGTCTTCCAGCTGCTATTTGGAATTTATATCCACCTCAGGAAAGCTCCAGGGCAACAGGCACTTTAATAGCCCAAAGAACACTTAGTCTACCTGTGGGGTGCAGTTACAAGTCAATTCAGTTGAGATTCATTGAATCTGAATGAAAAAAAACACGATAGGAAACCTTATTGGTAGCTAAAACCAGCTACACAAGAATTAAGTGTAAAGCCAAGAAGTCCATTTGTTCATACTGACTTACAGTTGTTTTTGTCATAAAAATAAAGGAAAAAGACCCCTAAGTTTCTCTGTGATTAGGATATGACAAAGATAGAGAACAGTCCTCTCTCTCCTCATGGAAAATCCATTTCTTTCTTACAGTGCTAATTTGTCAGCCTTTTAGTTTAGCTGTCGGTGGGACCAAGGTATAAATTAAAAACCTTCATCCATGAGAGTGATGTTTATTTCTCATCAAGAGAGACCACTTTGACTGGCTCAGTTGGCTATATAAAGTACTGGTAAAATGCTCATCTGTCCCTGTCATCCCTGTACCTAAAAATAAAGGCAACATCTCACTGAAGGAGTGCATAATTCTGGACTGCATGGCAATATGCGAAATTATTCAGGCTGTTCTGAAGTACCTGGGCTGACAAATAGGACAAGGTTGAGAGCCCTGATTTTTTGTTTTGTTGTTTGTTTTGGGTTTGGGGGAGGTTTTTTGGGGGTTTTGTGGTTTTTTGGGGGTTTTGTTTTGTTTTGGCGTGGTTTTTTGTTGTTTTTTTGGTTGTATGTTTATTTTGGTTTGGTTTGGGTTTTTTGGGTTGGGGGTTTTTGGGGGGATTTTTTGGGGTCTTTTTTTGGTTGGTTTTTCTTGGTTCGTTTTGTGTTTTTTTTTGTTTTGGGTTTGGGGGAGGTTTTTTGGGGGTTTTGTGGGTTTTTGGGGGTTTTGTTTTGTTTTGGTTTTTTTTGTTTTGTTTTGTTTTGTGTTTTTTTTGGTTTGGGGTTTTCTTTGTGTATACAAAGACTTAGGAAACCAAGACAGAGAGAAAGCAGAAATTCTTGTATAGAGTTTGACAAAAATAGACCTCTAAGAGTTTGGAAATTTAGCATTTTAGTACAAAATATATGCAACAATATGTGTAAAAATACATTTGTTTTCATGACACGTATACTTGATAATGGCTGATGAGTTTCTTTTATTCTAATTATAATGTTGAGAGGCAGTTCAGGAGAACAGCTCAAAAGTTTGTTTTAAAAAATGTATTTAAGCTATAGATTCTGAGAAAAAGGGAAGGATCATTAACTGCCTTTGTTATCATGACCTGTTCATGCTGTGAACTTGTGAATGAGTCTTCAAATGTGCTAGTGTTTAAACTGTGTAATTTGCTTTTTGGTCTGTATAATATTTTGTAATTTTCTTTGCTTCAGAAGATCCATTTTCTAAATGTCTCTTGTTTTGCTTTGATGATATGAAAGATAATGAAAATGATGGAAATACTTTTCACTGTTTAATTACAAAAAAAAACCCCTTCAAACAACTCTAAAAAAAAAATAAAAAGAAGAATGAACATAAATCCCATAAGAAAAGTGCTGTCTTCTACAAGATCTGTTCATAAATATCATGCATTGCTGCACACTGGTATATATTTCTTAAGAGTTAGAATTGGTTTTGCATACATTAAATGTGTTGAGTATGATTGAATACAAAAATATTTTGTAAGTAACTTTACCAGAAATGAAATACTGGGCCTTGATAATAGGCAAATTTCTTAATGGAACAAATAATATTTTTAAAAGATGGAATTATTTTAAGTACCAATTCTTCAATTCTATTTGACAATAGCACCCTGTATATCATACAGTATAATTAACACATTGTCTGACAAGGACTAGAGAGACAAGGGTTGGAGAGACAGAGAAAGCAATCTACACAAGAGCAGTGTTCTTAATAGCTACAATGTGTAACAATAATAAGGACATTTTGACAGCAAAATGTTTCTTTTTTAATGGCTTTATATTTAGTTCCAGGTACTTAAATCATTCAGTAGTACGTAGCAGAGCATTTATGACTGTTTTCAAAATTGTATTCTAATTTCAAAATCAAAACAATGAAGAGAAGAGATAAAGACAAGATAAAAAGTAATTTAGGGAAAAAAACCCTGAATCAATCCAATATAATTTAAACCACAATGTTCCCGTTTTTACAACTGATGTCCTACAAGCTGAGTCTGAACAAAGGTGAATAAAAATGCCTTTCCTGCTGCATGTCTTGGGATCAGGATGCCACCTTACTCTTCTGACTCTGTACACTTTAATGTGAAACTGCTGTTATTTTCTGAGCTCCTTGCCCTCCAGAATATTCCTGAATCTCTTCTGCCTTCTTCCAGAAGTAAATTGCAGTAAACTTTTGGCAGAATAGAAACTGAAAAGCCACAGTGCCTTTGTTCACAACAGCTTTTAGCAGCCTTCAAAGTCAACACACAGTGTTCTGATGAACTTCATTGTTTTTATTGATGTGGCTTTTTAATTGTTATGCTTTTTGCTTCTTTTCTTTTCACCTAAAAAACATTTAATGAGAAACAGTGGCACAAGACCCAAAATATCTATCAAATGTCCTAATCTTCATAGTAGCAGTCATATTGTCATCTATCTCATTTTACTTTCTTTATTTAAAATCTTTTTCTCAGTGTCAGCTGAGGCAGCCAAGGTTCTCATTCCAGTTCCTTCAGAGGGTAGGACATGCACTTGGGAAACTAGGAGAGGTTTACAGGATGTCTAGAATTCAGTACCTGCAGGTTCTTGGTGTGTTGCCTGACTGTCTCCAGCAGGGTGTCTCCAATAAAACTCAGGTTTAATTGTTGGAGCAATTTATTCCAGGAACTGCTCTCAAAAAGCAAAACTAATAAGACTGAGCCTATTTTGGCTCTTTCAGCCCTACAGTGTTCTTTGTAAAAACACCAGAAGACTCAGCCCTCAAATGTGGCCTCATGCATTCATATTGTATCCTAAGTTAGGTAATACACATTTCCAATTTCAAGTGATTGTGCTGTATTTAGGCCACAACATTTTGTCTGGTTAAAATGCAGCTTTTAGACACTTTGAACTGAAAAATATGTCCTATACATGCATCTTGAGAAAATATGATCAAGTTCTGTGGAAGAAGCCTGCCTGTTTTTACCCAGAGTGGATACAGGTCCATCCATAGTGAACACAATAGCCTCAAAGCTGAAGTTGGATCAGGGAAGGCAGCAGTCACTAGTTGGGGTTAAATCAAAGACATTTAGCTCAGGTCATGGCAAGGCTGAGCCCCTGCACTGCATCCCCTGGATGGGGGCAATAATCATATTTACAGGGCTACAACCTGTGTCCTGGCACTGCTTTTTTGTTGTGGTAGCAAAACATCAAATTAATAAAAACACATTTGTTTTCATAGACCTTTCCTCTGAATAAATCCCTACACATTTAATGATTTTTCAATTTTTATTGAATGGAAACTCTCTGACCTCCTAAACAAGTTACTTAGCTTTGTGGTAAATTTATCATGAGAAATTTTGCCTTTTATTTTTTTCTAATTTATTATAAGCCATGGATTTGGGAAGAATGAACTCTAGAAAACAAAATAAATATAGGTGAGGTATATGAGGCCCATAGTACACTGCTGAGTAAAAGTAATAGAAAACCAGTGTTGGTAAAAAATAATCTAAATATCCTCACGTGGATAGTTTTTGCATTTTAAATGTGCTCCAAGGGACAGAAATAATAATAATTAATGCTTTGCAGTTACACGTGACCTATTATCTGAAGATTTTGAGTTCTGCACATTATTATCTCATTAAACCTTACAACACCCTTGTGAGGGAAGAAAGTGCTTTATTATAGATATTTTATAGAGGTAGTCATTTAGGAAAAAACATGGAAGC
Source organism: Callaeas wilsoni (assembly GCA_013398955.1). Classification (NCBI taxonomy): domain Eukaryota; kingdom Metazoa; phylum Chordata; class Aves; order Passeriformes; family Callaeidae; genus Callaeas; species Callaeas wilsoni. The sequence continues at coordinate 6,303 of VWPU01003049.1, forward strand.
ACAGTAGCAATGTTAACCCGTATTGCTACGCGAGTTAGAAAGCAAATGCTACAATTTTGCCCATTAAGAAAGGGCAGAAAAAAATACAGAAGGGATTAAAACTATTCTCCTAAAAAGAGTACTGGCCTTCATTTAAATTAGAGTTTAGTAGCTTTAAATAGTACTTTGGAAGGACTGTTAAGAAGGCAAAGTCAGGGAAAGGGTTGCCCAGAGAAGTTTGAGATGTTCTATTCTTAGAGATTTTCAGAAATTTACCGCACAAGATTCTGAACAAGTTGCATATAGCTCTGTTTTGAGCAGAAGCTGGAAAAATTATCTCCTAAAGTTTTCTTCAAACCAAATTGTTTTTTGATTTGTTTATAATCAATATTACACTTCTGATATTGAACTCTCAACTACACAAAAAATTTTAATAAAAATTTGACTATCATAGCCATTTACCAACTACACAAGAATAAAGAAATAAACTATTGCAATTTTCACTCCAAGGAGACAATAAATTATAGATTTTCTATGGGGTTACAACTTCCTTGGGGCACATCCCCCTGCTCCAGCATGGGCTCTGCTCTCCTTCCACAGGCTGCAGGTGGATCTCTGCTCCCCTGGGCTGCAGGGGCACAACTGCCTCATGGTCTGCACCACAGAATGCAGGGGTTTCTCTGTTCCAGCATCTGGAGCACCTCCTCCCTCTCCTTCCGCACTGACCTTGGTGTCTGCAGAGCTGTTTGTCTCACTTATTCTCACTCCTCTCTCTTGCTGCAATTGGCCCTGCACAGTAACGTTTTCCTCTTGTTAGAGGCACTACCACTCTCACTGGTGAATTCAGCCTTGGCCAGTGGCAGGTCCATACTTGGAGCCAGATGGTTTTGGGTCTGACAGACGCAGAGGAAGCTTCTGCAGCTTCTCAAAGATGCCACCCCTGCTACAAAGACTTGCCACACTAACCCTAGGCAAGATTTATAATTTAAAATATTTAATTTAGGCTTAGAATTTTTTTTTCATCCTTTAAACTTTTTTAGTGTTATAGCACACATGTTTTTGTTAGACCTTCCATTTACCCTCTTACTACCTATAAAAGTTACATATGTGCACTGAATGGTTTAATTATTGGTTTTTTTAGTAAATTTATAAGGATAGTGATGAATAAAGTATTCCATGTATAGAGTTTATTGGCAGAAGGGACTTCAACCTGTCTGTCTCTCTGTAGACAGAAGAGCATTACAGTTCACTTGGTCCTTCTAGAAAGACATATAGCCCTATTTACAGATACAAAGAGAATACAGAGGACTTTCTTATATCTTCATCACTAAAGAGACCACTGCTGCCTGTTTTTTACATCATAGAAGTTTACTTACAAGCTATGACACAACGCTCCATTATTTCTTCCTGATAAACTGAACCCTTACATCTTTCTCTATAAACTGCTTAATCAATTTTAGACATTCAGCACTGTCCGCTCCAATTTTCCATCAGATTTTTTTAAAATGAGCAGACAGTATGCTGTCCTGACAATGTCTCAAGTGTAAGGGAAACTGAATGTCCATACTAAACAGGCTTTAGTTTGTCCATCTTGTCTAGACTAATAATCATACTTCTAGTACACTGGAGAACTTCATTACAACACGGCTATGTGATGGAGGCACAGTGCAAATAACTTCCTCTAGCCATGCTAACTCCATCTTCAGCATTGGCTACAGGCATTATTTAAGTTTTGATATGATGTATATTTTTAGCCTGTCCCCTTTCATTACAGAGAATAAGGGAAAAGAAGTTGCCATTGTTTTAAACTTAGTTTTGAAGCCGATGAACCAACATTTTTAACAATAGCAAGAGTTATTGCTTCTTTTAAAAAATGAGACAAAATAGAGCATTAGATCACCCATTAAAAAATTCTATCCTAAAGTTAGGTTTCTAAAATATATTTTCCTGGATAAAACTCGAGCTTCTAAATTACGTAAGTGCTTTTGACAATTGCCTTTTTAAACACCTTGAGATTAATCTGCTTATGAATTATTCATGGTTAAAAAGAAGTTTGCCTGTGATAGACTGCTCTCTTTAAATTGCTGTTAGCCCAAGAGTTTAGGACATAATTCCACAAATACTTCTCTCCTCACCCTAGAAAAGAATTCTTATAGGAATATAGGAAATGAGAAATATCATTAGTTTTGAAGAACTTTGAAGCACCTACAAAAGCAAATGGATATACCGGGTTTATATTGTGAGGGTTCTTTTCAGTACTGCTTTTGACAGTGTCAAAGTTTAATGCTAATGTTTCTCCCAAAGCACTAAGAGTAAGTGAAAACAGGTAGCAAAGGGAAATACAGGGCAGTGAAAAGAATCCAAAATTAGAATTCAGAGACTTTGTAAATAAACCAAAAGCTCCCCTAAAAGTATAAAATAAAATATTTTCAGACTTCAAATTTTAAAATGGCCAGTCAATTGAAATTATTTTCTTCTCCTTTCTTTCTTCAGTGTGGATTTATGTTTATAATTTTCCTCAGGGACAGGTCAAAATTGGTTTTACAGGTAAGGAGTATGAACATTTGGCAGACAGAAAACCTTTTATTTCAGTTATTTAGTATCTACAGTTTTTTTATTTATAACTATTTTTAAAAGTGTCACTGATAGGGAATCATACTCTAATGACTAAATTATTATGTAGTTCCAAATGAAATTCTAGGCACCCTTTTCTGACTCAAACTAGACTATACAAATTTTTAATAAGATGAAGTGATTTTTTTCCCCATCTTTTCCATTAAGCTCAGTCTTGAAGCCTTCAAAGACGGAGAAACTTACCAAAGATTCATGTAAAAAGAAATACAGAAAGGACAAAAAATGTCCTTAGTGAGGCCCCAAAATGTAGATTAAAAAATGACATTTTACATCTCTGCTGCTTAGTTTCTGACAGAACAAGTAAGCTATATATCTTAAGAAAACTCCAATTCTTAAAATAAAACTAGAGTAATGAAACTGTAAATGTAACTGTCTGTACTTTAGATTATCCTGCCTAGTAATTATAATAAATACTTTAAATTGTATATAGATTTTTTTTTCTGATTATGTGTTCTTATAGATAAGCCCAGACTTCCAACTCCAACCAATACCTATATAAGTTCTGAGATCACCAGTGGATGAGATCAAGGTTCCTTAATAATTCTCTTTGTTCCCATTCTTCCTATTTTTCTTTCTAGGACAACACTGTTAAACTGTATAAGAAGAAAGCTACATTACTTTTACAGTAAAACAAACAAAACCAAACAAACAAACAAACAACAATCCCTATCCATTCAACTTTCTTTTAAATGAGTTTTGGCACTGTAGGAAATAATAGAAGAAAAGGCTGCTGGGACAGGAAGGTCAGCCTCATATGTCAGTACATATAACATCAGATATATTTATTCTCTGTTTTCAATTACAAATGTTGTATATTGAAACTACCGAATATTTGCATTACTTTTAAAACAGAATTTCATTGAGGTCTAGGGGCTCAATCTAGCTTGCTGCTGGCCTTAAACAATCTGCTTTTTTGGTTAATGATCATATGAATAGAACAAGAAGTAAAAGGTAATATAATTTACCATTCTTCTTTTTCATTGTTTGCTATACAGGGGAACTTTCTTTTCTTCTTTTTTTAAATTAAGTTATGGCTTGATCTAAACCCTTCTGAAAACAGCCCTTGCTTTAGAACAAAAGGAAGGCAAGCTAAATTCCATTTCATTTAGTAACAATCAAAATAATAGAGGTCATTGTACTCAATTTCAGCTCCCTGTCAGGACTGAACAGAGGCTTAGAGGCTTAAGGTACTTTCCAGGAAATTATGTAGCAAGACAAAATCTAGTATATAGATTTGCCACTACAGGAGATGAAAAACTTTAGAAATAGATAATGCAGTCTCTTATAAATCTTGGAAGAATCTCCCTCATTTCTATATAAGGTTGATATAGCCCTTTGGGTATTTACTGATATTTGGCACAACTGCAGTAATTTTATCACTTTTAGCATGAGATATTTGACCCTGTTCTAAATATCCATTTCTTAATACATAAAGATGCTGTGAGATAGTGTGAGCAAACAAAATTAAAGTTGTATTACTAAAAATTACCTTTATAGGCAAAAATCTCAAGAGGTGTTATTAATGACTCTTTACTCACATTCAAAAAATTCTTGACTCTATAAAATATTCTGCTAAAACAGAAAAGGCTAATTATAGAGGTAGCTCATAACCAAGATTAATAATGACAGTCACATAATGGGTTTGTATTAAAAAGAGAAAAAAAGTCTACTGAGCAGTGAGAGCAAAAGGGACAAAGTAGTATTGCAAACAGAGATTACAATGAAAAGAGCATTTGACATTTATAAAAACTTGATAGGTTTTAATCCCAAGCAGACTTTGTCCTTTCTCACATAACACTATGACATTTTGTCTGACCACAGCCTTCTCTTTGCCAGACATTTTTCTTGACTGCACAGGCATGAAACAGAACTAAATCTAATATCTTTTTATTAAATTTATGTTCTGAATAGAATTTGAAAAAAAATCTAAATTCCTAATTCTGACACAGTAGGAATTAAAATACTTTTTATGATCTATTATTTTAGCTCGTGACTCAATCCTTCCACAATCTATATGCAGGCAGATGAGCTTACTAATTAAAAGAAAATGAGTCTGAATTCTGGCACAAAGACAATTTCTTAACTCTTGTAAGTTAATGCATTTAAAATGTAAGTTATGCATTTCAAAAATATCTTTCATGTGCTTAACGTTACAAAAAATTTCCAGTATTTACAATTCAAACTAATTGAAAAGTAAGCAGAATTAAGTGAAAAGTTTATTGTTGTCACTAGTATTTCACACTTTGTCAAGTAAGTGACACTGTTTTGATTAAGTGAATGGAAGCCTGAGCCTTTTTTTTTTTTTTCTTTTTACCACTTAAAACTAGAAAAATGCCTTACAGTCATTTTAGAACTGAGTAAATATTTGTAGAGGACAATGGTCACAATTCTAAATTTTGCAAGATACTGCATTCCTCTTGAACTGATGAGCACCTCAATGCAAAAGAGCTCTATTAATATCTAGAGTATGGTTTATTGTAAGTTAAAAAGTCAAACTAAATCAAAAGACTAATATATGTCACCCCAATTCAAATTAGAATATTTCATTCTTGAGTTTATAGCTTTTAAAAGTCATGTTCTCTACTGTAATGAAAGATAACTGTGAAAAAGAGTTACTTCAACTGCCTTTATTCTCTTCTTGATGCAGTGTGACAATTTGTGTGTATCTTCAAAATGCTCACACTTTCCTCTTTAAACTGCAGATGTTCAGAAAGTAATCTGTTACACAGTCTAATAAATGACCTCGATGTTAAACTCCTGAAGTGAAACATGAGAGTTCTCATACCAGGATTTGGGGTGACACGGATACTGTGAATAGGTGATAATCATATGCCAAATGGGAAATCACCTGGAACCGGATGATAAGAAATATCTTCAGAAGAACATGCCTTGAATCCCTTTCATCCCTAATATCTGCCTCCAACCTCTTCAAGAGTAAAGCCTGGAATCCTTTATTGAGAATCAATACCTCTACTCATCTTTCAGTGTTTTAAGTGGTAAGACACAAGAGATTGACTGGCATTTGTCAGAGCCTTGTGGGCACTGATAGACTTTTGTGGCCCTTGCTGCTTCCTCTGGTACTTTGACACGGCTCCATGAACCCCATTTAATCCCAATACCTTGTTGTGGTCATGCCGCAGGAGAATGTTTCCAGCTGTGTCTCTGTACTGTCTCCGGGATGGACTTCAGTCCTACAAGGTAGTTAGGTTCACCCTTCAGCCCTGCTCTGCAGTCTCATTTGCAGTCTTTCCACTGGCTCTGTTTGCTCCTGGCTGAACTTTGTCAATGAATTCCAGACCTGGTTCATTTCTCGCTCTGTCTGGATTGCCCTCTGCTACCAGTCCCTTGTGCTGACCACAGTTTTCAGCCCCTAATTGTGTAGAACTGTCTGCACTGCTCTCTGACAGTGCTCCTCTTACTTTATAGATTTATAATTTGAATCACAACCAGTTACACGAAGGAACTTGATTTACAGAGTTTTAGATGCTGAAGTTATTTGCACTGACATAATATATTACCAGGAGAGCATCCTAACCTCGAGGTCATCAGATAACTTGTGAAAGATGCAACCTACCTTCACATTTTTCTCTTCCTTAGTGAAGAAAGAGTACACAAAATAAGGTAAGAAAATGTGGAGATAGAGACAAAAATGAATGACTTTTTAGCCTAATGATTAAAAAACTGTTAAGAGAGAGAGAGTTCTAATGGTTTTGACAAAACTCGTGTCTTTGCAGGAAATCTATGAAAAACACCTTGCTGGTGTGAGTCATCCAACCACAAGACTACAAAAGCAGTCCACTTTTTTTATCAGGTTACGCAATCTCTTTGAAATCCCATGTTGTGGCTGATGAGCCCCTGTTGACTGAGTCTTGCTTTAAGATTGTTGCAGAATTTAAACCTTGGGCCAGTTCCTTTTATCACAGGATCACAGAAAGGAAATGACCTCCAATCTGATCTAGTTCCAATTCCCCTGCCAAACTTGGCACCTATACCCCAGTGATACCATGAAACTCAAGCAATATAAGAATTGTAATAAAAGCAGATGCTGTTTCACACGCTAACTGAATACTCAAGGTGGAGTATTCTAAAGGTTCTCACTTCCCTAAAGGCATCTGAAGTCTTCCAGGTTGGCCTCTTACTAGTTTGTATCTACAATGAGCACCCCAAATAATACATATCACTGTGTACTTCAGTGTAAGAGGTTAATAAAAACATAGTAGTTTTAACAGGCAGTAGAAACTACCACCTCTTCTAACAGGCCAGCCATTATATATGATATAACAAGTTCGAAACAGCTTACAGTATCAAGTCACTTTTACATTAAAAATTGAGGTTCTTAATACTGTATTAAATTGTTTTCTGTGCACTTATATGAGAACTATAATGGTCTGAAAACTCCATATCAGTAAACTCAGAGAAAGCTGAAAAGATGTACGTTAGAGACAGAAAGAGTGAAAGGGAGAAAGAGAGCATCAATTTTATAATGCATTTGTTTCAGAGCAGCAAATGTGTTAGTGTTTACTGATGTGCTGATAAGCATGAGGTGCTCCAGTTCAGGAACAGAGCAAAATACAGCTGTATCTGCTATTCATGCATATACATCCCTATAGGTGCAATCTTTTTCTAATGCATAGGAAAAATTAAAGGCTTATGGAGAAAATGCACCTTTTCTCAAAAAATCCCCTGCGAAATTATAAATCACGCAATATTAATATCTGCAGAGAGAGAAGTGTGGAATAAAAATTACCTAACACAGTCACTAGCTCTAAGCAACATCAGCTAGCAAATCATCCACCTAAGATGCAGTGGTAAGGACATAATTTCAAGCTACATTGAATATTGCATGGTATAATACAAGCCATTTTGAAACAAAATTAGATGCATAATTTCCTATACAGACTGCGTAAGAAGTCCAATCAAACAAAATTTGTTGTTCTACTGACACATTTTTGCTATCCATAGTGTCCGTTTCCTGCAATTTTTTCCTCCCAATGTGTTATTATTTTTGGTGAAGAAGAGTGCCACAGAGCCATGAGGTACCTCTTGCACAAATCAATATATCAGAACAACAGCTATGAAACTCATTTACAGAAAAGACTACATAAAGTTTGAAGAAGAGACAGTAGTGGGCAGACCCATAAATTCAAATCTGTAGGACTGTCTCTCACTTTTCTCATTTGCCTTACATATATTTTAATTTATAACAAAGGCAGAAATTCTGTGAGATACAGATGACTGAGACATTTATAATCCTGTATTAGTAATGGCAGAACAGAAAAGGTCATATAAACAGTACAGTCCTTATTAAATCGAAAAAAAAAAAATCTTTCCATCAGACTTTCAATTCCTATGTCTTCAGTACCTTTCTCTGATAAATTTTATTATAAATTCTGTGATCAAATGGTAAAAATTGCCATTCCAATAAGTCAACATTTTTATAAACCGAATCAGTATGCCTTTTCTCCCTCTTGCACATGCATGTGCACTTACATATTTTGTGAAGAGTTCATTGAAATTTACTATAATTATGTTCTTCTTATTTGTGGTGATAAATATGTATACTTTACACTAAACATAGTTAATTAATTTCAGTATTCATTTTCTTCATAGCTTTCAATAACCACAGTTATAACCACAGTTATAAATTTCATGTAAGTAAGCCTGCACATCTGGACTGAATGCCATTTATCTGTGTGCTCTGTTTTCTTCAAATTATGTTCATTCAATATTTTCTCAAGGGATTTTTTTTGGTTGTGTTTTTTGTTTGGTTGGTTTTTTTTTGGTGTTGTGTTTTGTTTTGTTGTGTTTTGTTTTGTGTTTTTCTTTGTTTTGTTTTGTTTTGTTTTGTTTTGTTTTGTGCTTTTCTTTGTTTTGTTTTGTTTTGTTTTGTTTTGTTTTGTTTTGTTTTGTTTTTCTTCCCACAGGTGCAACAATAACATGATGTTATTCTTGAGTTTTACTAGGTTGGGTCTCTGGATATCTGAACTTCCTCAGTCACACAATGGAGTCCACTGCTCAAAGCTTTGTCTTACCCTGTAAGCAGGAATCAGACAACCTGTAGCTCTCAGAGTTCCAGGCAGCAAGTTATGAAAATGAATCAACAGGAAATAGGAAAGTGATACCTCCTCAGATGTAAAAGTTCCTGTGTTGAACTGAGATGTGCATACCAGAATGTGCAAGACAAGGGCTAAAGTAATCCCCTCTTTTAAAAGGAAGCATATGCTATGTATATGTTATGCATATACTATACATTATATAGTTTTGTGAGAGAGCACTCATAGGGAAAGGGAGAAATATAGGGAGAAAGCATCATGTGTCTTGTCAACTAAACATGTTTAAGTTTGACTGTTGCAATAGCCAGCCCTGTATAGCAGGGTTACTCTGAGATTCCTGTACTCTACTTCATTCTGGGAATAAGCAGCAACAAATGCAATATTTGGGAAATAAAAATAGAAAATAAAAGCTTATGGCTGACGGTTCACACAGGGTTTTGACTATACCTGTTCTAGGTCAGACCTGTTTGAAGCAGACTACAGAAACATTCTTCTGAACAAGAGCTGAAGGCAAGTTCATAGTCTCAGTGGGAACACATCAGCATTAGGCTGCTGAGACTTAGCGCAAACTCTCTTGTATGCTTTTCTCACACCTGTGAACCCTGAATCCCTCACCATGCAGTGGGTATGGTTGCTACAGAAGAGGTTTATACATCTTGCCCAACTCATACGCTAGTCCAATAAGTAAGGCTTGGCATCGTTCTCAGTAGTGGGAGATGCAGGCTGAGCAGGGATCCAAAACTTTGCATCCTTTTTTCTGGATGAATGGATGATTATTTTAGCAAATAGTGCTCTTACAGGGAAAAAAAAAAAAAAAAAAGAAAAGAAAAGGTACTTTTTGCTCTATTTATTGTTAAACAACAATGGAAGATGCCATTTTTCTTTGATTGATGAATGGTTTTAGTCCTCATCCACCAAACCTATATCCTATCTGTGCACATTCCCAATGCTACTGTCTAATTAATAAATTAACATTAAAGCAGCTGAAATGTTAAGCAGGGATTTGGCTTAGAAATCTTGCTTAGTTTTTCTGATAGGAACAAGAATATTTGGTGGTATATATATCTGCCTAATATGATAAAAACTGTACAAGAATATTTTTGCCAATATGATTTTTTTAATAATTTATTTCTTGCCATTAATTTCTGCATCCCATACCAACTGGCAACCAATACCAAATACACAAACACATAAAAATCATGAAAGGAATGAATTTACACCACCAACAGCTTTGGTTTTATACAGTAAATACTGAGAAATACTGTGATTCACTCAGTAAATTACTAGGTGTACCCTATTCCAAATCTGGCAGCAGTCGAAGTTCTTTGTTCTTTTTGCCTTTGTTTATAGACTTTGCTTCTATGTGTCACATTCCTGTCTGAGATGCTTTGTATATTAATGTGCCGGGGCGCTGCCTGGGCTAGGAGACTGCAGCTTGTCCAGAGGTGCCCAACACGAGAGGAGGACACTCTGTGGCACTTGTGTGCCTCGCTAGCCAGCTTCCTCGCCCGTGCGGTGGTGGTGGTGGAAGGCACGGAGCCACGCACGCCCGGGGCTTATGGATTGCCCAAGCGTAGCCAGAGACAAATGAGTGAGGTGACTCTTCGGTCGGTATTCCAAGGGTTTATTGCAGAAACTCCCTCGAAGGGGTCCAGACACGAGAGACCGAACTTCCGTTCGGGATACACTTAAAAGGACTACAGAAAGGAGGCGGGAATGACACAGCAATGACCTATAGGGAGAAGGGACGAGCGAGACAGGTCTGGTCACACCCTCTAGGGGATACAAGTGGTGTCTGTCAGCTGTCAGTCAGACAGACCGAATCTACATCAGGTCACAGGAATTCAATGGGAGAAACCATTCTCACAGGGGGATTTTTATCCTTTGGAGTTAGCCCACCAATTATCTTTATCTGGGCTGTGTGGTCCCCTGGGCATTACTGTGGTTGGTTCAGTCACCACAACAGCTTTGCACCAGAGGGAAACTACTTCTACTTCGTCTGAGGTACTATATGCTGGTTTTCTACTATAGAATGTGTTAAATTGCAATCATTCATCTAGTAGTGTATTTACAGTTTCTGTTACCTAAGTATGTCTTAATTATATCCAGCAAATGACCAGTTTTACAGTATGGTTCCTTATCACCAGACACGCAGAAGCAAAATATCTTTATATGTACATTGTTCTTTTCTGACACCCCTCACAGGTTTGATTTGAAACAGTTCTCTACAGGGAGCCTAGAGAAATGATATAATTGTTTGCAATTGTAATGTAGAGAAAATTACTAACAGGTTCATGGAGGCTGCTCATAAAATGACTGCACTTCTCATTACAGGATTCAGCATTTATGAATGTGTTCTGACCTAGTTTGATATACTGAGTATTCAAAACAAGGACTGTTACAGAATGGTACCTTCATTTAGGAGCTACAGGTTGAGATACTCGAGACTGTATAAAACAATGTATAGAACTCACTACTATGAAAAAGCCTGGGATACTATGGTTACCTTTCTGTAAGCTTCAGGATATCAACTGGGTATCATATGGCTGAACCATGCATCAGCTGAAGGGACTGTGTGATGGCAGAGCCACTTGCCCCATTCTGTGCCTGGGAATGTATGCCTTTTGAAGAGGCAACACAGGGGAGATACAGTCCCTAAATATCCACAGTGTAGCCCTAAGAAATAATCTATATGCAGGATAGATACCATGAGAATGAACATTCCTTAATCTTATTGCTCATCTGCTGAATGGCAATTGAAATAAGGGCTCTATTAACTATTTTCTACTGGAAGAGGTATTCTGTGAGGTAGCATCTGCGTAGGTCCTTAATACATTTATCTTGTCTAAATTTACATGGGTACATAAGTGGATTCATAGGTACGCTGCAGACTAGAAAAGCCCCTCTTGCTGAAATCTAAATCTCAACAATATCCAGTTCCTGAAATTTGCTATATACAGCAAGATTAAAGCACACACGAGAATGCTTTCTTCAGCATACCCAAATAGAAAACAAAAAAAAATAATTCTGGAGAAAGAATATAAGAACACTTTAAAAAATGCGAGAACATATCTGCAATACATGTTGCAGCACAGTGAAGTAATTGCACAGGAGTGCTACTACCTTTAATTCTAGCACTCCAGGGGAGCTGGGAGGCCTTGCCTAGCTCAAGCGAGCCCCTACCCAGTGACATTCATTAGCTCCAGCCATCTCTGGTCTGGGTCAAGGGAGAGTGTCCATGAGATGAATCCTAGCCTACCTGGTCCTGCGTGTTGTGAAACAGTACTATGCTACTGTGCCAAATGAAGAAAAACTGATAGATCACCACACAGTACTTCTTTCTTTTACCTAATTTCATGCATATCCCTGTTTCATTTTCTATTTCCTCCTTTTGGGTTTATTCTTTACAGAGATGCTTTCTGGGTTCAGTCACGCATGGAGAAAATGAAAATGTATTAAGACCACTGGGAGCTCTATACTGATTGAAACAACAGCCATGTAGAACTCTGACTGATACTAAAAAAACTGTTGATTTGATTGCCTAATTCTGGCTGAGCAACTCATTATCTTGTAATGACAAGTCTGTGCACCTCCTTCACCAGACTTCTGGATATGGAACATTAAAAAAATATGTAAATAACAATGGAAAGATATTTCTCCAGTGCTTGGATGCCAATAAAGGAAAAGTGAGCACCTATTGTGGCTACTACACTTTCAATAAAAATGATGATGATGATGATAATACTACAACTTCTAAGAAGAGCCTACCATTTAATTTTGTGTACAATTAATGCAATAGGCACTTTGTAAGAATGTATACAAGCCACTATACATCTTAAGAAACAAACTTAAAAATGAGAACTCTGTGAGTCCATAGTCAGCTTTGCTCAAGATTTATTTCACAAGCCTGATATCCTTGTGACTTTGATAAGAAACAAGGCTTGGGGAATTTTTAAGTGAGATATACATTTGCTTCAGAGCATGGATATAGGAGTTTTATGCCTATATTACTAAGTCTTCTATCTGCATGTTTACTAGAATATTTCTACTGAAATAAAATAGAATTCCAGCAAAGTAATCCATCTCAATATTATAATAACAATCTACCATGGACAGCCATTAGAGACAGATATGTAGCATTTCCTAAAGAATGTTTTCCACCACTCCTTGTTCCTCTGTATAGACTTTTTTTCAAGATGTACAATAGGTTCTAGCCTTGTCCTCCTTTCCCCTCCCCTCTGCTTCGCTCCTTTCCCCTTCCTATGCCCTTCCTCTCCTCTCTCCTTCTCTTTCCCTTCCCTTTCCTTCCCCGCCCTTCCTTCCCCTTCAGTTACTCTTCTTAAATCTCTAACCTTAAGTTTTATTATATATGAGCATATACACCATGCTGAAAATTAAACAAATAATACTAAGATGGTCAGAATTCTTAATCACACAGAACTGAATACACAAATCCTTTAATGCACTTTTTCTGAATACACTAGAAAGATTAATCAAAGAGGGATATATTTGTTACTCCCTCTTATGTGGATTATTTTCTCCTATATACTTATATACTTATTATGACTGATGGCAATAATTTATTATCACTCTCTAAATTCTGTGAATAGAAAAAGCATGCTTTTCCTGGATTTAATTTACCACTGTCAAATTGAAAAGGTGTGCGAGATTATAATAGATGCATCAGAGACTCCTTATTATGTGAATAAAATCCCAGCAAATTAATATTGGTATGATGAATTCATGAATATTTACATTGTCCTTGAAATGGATTACAAGAATAAATAATCATTTGTGCAAAATTTATCAAAGCAGACAGGTGTAAAAAGATGATAAAATGTATTTTTATAAATATAGGAATATATTTCAGTGCAACATACATTGCAAGATACCACTTTCTTCTTCTGACTAGAAAGCCAAATTTTAATTTCAGAATATGTTGATAAACCTGGCAACAGTAAATGCCATGCTGAAATGCAAAGTCAATGGAAACTGCAGAAGAGATGTTGGAGTACCCAATATGCAGTTATTCTGACATATAGCAAAATATATGTGCTGAGTGTTTTAAAGTACAACTCAGTGGAGTTTATCAGATACAAAATAATATATTTATAAAGTATATAAATGGCAACACTGTATGGAAAAATATAGCTGTAAAGTATCTTTAAAAACTTTTTCTAAAAGTCTCTTTTTCTTGGAAAAGTCAGAGGTTGAGTACTTGATGACAAATAAATAAAACAGGAGCTTTATGAATTAAAACACTTGTTTACTTCCAAGAATTTAGTAAGCTGTTGAATTATACAATGCGTAAGCAGGTAGTTAACATATTAAACATGAGAATCATATCTAGTTGATGCTTAGACAAGAATTCAAAGGAACTCATATTCACTTACAGTGGTTGGATTATAGAATAAATGAAAGTTGTCTAGTGAAATCAGGAATGGATTAATCTGGTTCTGGCATATGAAACTAGTCATCTACAGATGGAGTTTTCTCAAGAAGCCCAAATCAGCACATCTCCTATCACTTAATCATCTATGAATTATTATATTTTCAGTCACATTAATTTCATAAACAATTCTCCTCTTCATATGATGCTTTGTGAGTCACAAAAATTATACATATATATATAAATATACTTTTTCCTGTTGTACTGAAAGGCATAATTTTTTCATATATATGAATCATGTATATGAATCTTGTAATATATATATTAAAAGTTATCCTGATCACTAAAACAGGACATAAGAAGCTTTGGATTTTTTTTTAAACAAGAGGTAGAAGCATCTAACTATGCATTTGTATCACAAAACATATTTCCATTAAACAAATAGTATTGGTAGAGAAACAAAGGGGTACAAACTGGTTGTGATTGAAAAGAAATAAGGTTGCAAGACATTAAAGTGATTGAGTTTCCATACTTTCAAATGTAATTTCATTGATGTACTGGGGCATGGCCAGGTTTTGGTAGCAGGGGGGACACAGGGGTGGCCTCTGTGAGAAGCTGCCAGAAGCTTTCCCTATGTCCAACAGAGCCAACGACATTCAGTTCCATGAAGGATCAGCCACTGGCCAAAGCTGAGCCCACCATCAGCAGTGGTAGTGCCTCTGGGATAATGTAGTTAAGAAGGGTGGACAAAAACTGCTTCACAATGGCAACAGGAGAGAGGAGTGAGACTATGTGAGAGCAACAATTGTGTAGATACCAGGGTCAGTGAAGCAGAGAAGATGCTCCAGGTGTTGGACCGGAGGTTCCCCTGCAGCCCGTGGTGCAGCCCATGGTGAGGCAGCTGTGCCCCTGCAGCCCATGGAGGTCCACAGTGGAGCAGAGATCCACCTGCAGCCTATGGAGGGTCCCACGTTGGAGTTGCTGAGTGCCCAAGATAGGCTGGGAACCCTCGCTGGAGCAAGTTTGCTGGCAGGAGCTGTGTGATGCCCTGTCCCCCTGTGGGGGATCCATGCCAGAGCAGTCTGTTCCTGGCAGACTATATCCCCTGAAACAGACCTATGCTGGAGCAGCTCATGAAGAACTGCAGCCCATATTGATGACTCACATTGGATAAGTTATAAGAGAGACTCCATGCTGGAGCAATTAACTCATGAAATGTGAAAACTGAGGCAATGATAGAAATCTCCAATTTCATGTCGTGTGTAGACAAAAATAAGATGGTTTTAAGTATGATTGTGAAAAATATGTTAATCCTCAAAAATAGACTTATATACATAATGATAAAGCTCATGGGTAGTCCAGTTTAAACTTAATCAGTGACCTGAATTACTTGGCACAATTTTAAGTGAAGTCATAATTTACTGAAGTCTCTGGGATACTTGCAGAGCTCACAGCTACCTTTCTTTGCATTATCATGCCTTGACATTTCATTTTTTCCCAGACATTTTCTTCTCATTGTCTCTTCTGTCTACGCTGTTTTTTGAACTACCAGTTATTCCGCAGACTGACTTGGCTGACAGGCAAATCCAACCCATTATTTTAAACAAAGCTTTGTTCAAATTTGACCTTAACATCAACACTTCAGCACATGATCTTTGAAGAACAGTATCTTTTCAGGTTGCTAGTGTTGCCTTTTTCCCAATCTGGAAATGAAACTCAAGATACTTTAAGTAACCAGGAAATATAAAAGTTGATCTTTATTTGAAGGCCTTCAGGGGCAGTTATGGAAAGATGCCCACAAAAGCCAACCCCACCCAGGGGTGAATACATTTTACAGGTTTTAGGAAATTAGCATAATTGATAAAAAGCACCAATGAAGATGACAAGTTGTGATGAAATTCCTTCCCAGGTCAAGTCCCTTCTCTGGAGTCCCCCTCCAGGCACTAGCTGTACTGTGTCCATGAAAATGTATCTCGAAGAGTTGTTCTCGGCCTTGGTTCCCAGGAAGGACGAGGATAGGATAGGGACCTTGTTCCCCCTGGGGCTTGGAGCTCTGGAATTTGTTTTGTCTTACTGCCTGGGGAAAGGCCGTGGAAAATTACTGGGAAAACTAGCCACTAATAAAATAGGCTACAGAGCTACAAATATATGTGCAAAGAATACAGAGAACACAGAAAAGAGAAAAAGGCAAAAACCAAACAGCATCACTGGTACTGTCTGTCCCTCAGCCAATAATGTCAATATATTTACACTAAGTATATTCAAATTTTTTAAACAAAATTAGCATGCATGCTTTTTGACATATAAGGTGCATTTGTAATATGATTTAAAATGGCTGAGTTATAAAGTTCTTGGAAATTAAGGTTAATAATGAAATCATGGAAAGACACTTGAACACAGCAATAGTACATAATGACTTCTTGATATATAAAAGAAAATTCATACTCCCTTTAAAAATTCCTAACGATTTTTCATTACGCTTTCTCAGTATCCCTGAAGTACAGCTTCATACCCTATGAAGTACCATCTAATAGAGGCTTCATCCTATCACTATTTGTCATCATTTAGGAGGTGTCTCAGGAAAGAACATATTAAAACAACTTCACTTCCTCTCACTAGTTCAAACCTCTACAGAAACTCAATTTTACAGAAATTGTGTTTCAAAAAATTTATATCTGCAGTATTACAGCAAGCAAGTACTTTACCTCAGCAGGTAGCAAATCCGAATGACTCATATTTACTTACACAAAGGTTTCACTTCAAAGATAAAATGACAAGGAGTGTTCTTTTATTCTCTTAGCTCCCTTTCAAGGAGCTTAAAAAAACCTTTCTTTTTTCCCATTTTAAAAAATGGTATCTTTAAATGCTACAGCAGAAAAATACTAACATCAACATGTTCCCTGAAGAGATATCAGTACAGGCAAATTAATTCTGTATTAGATAGATACAAAGCAACTGCTTGTTAACTCCATCTGGGAAACTGCATGAAAGTGCTGGGTTTTGTGCTAATTGTAAGAAGCAGACCTGTTATGGAAATAGCACCACAAACAGTTCAGAAAGCTTCACAAGGGACTCTGAGCTCATGTGTTTACATTCATATGCTAAATAATTCAGGTAAGAGGCTCTTCAAAATAAAGAAGACAAAAAGATTACAGACAGAAATAAATAATTTTCTTCCAAACTGGTTTAGTGGGTAATAGGGAGAAGAAATAGCCAGTCTGTTGAATGGTGAAGTAATTTAAGTTAGAAGGAGAGGGGTCTTCTAATTTAAACCTCCTGCTTGAAGTAGGTTTACCTTCAAAGGCAGCTAAAGATGCTCAGGATTGTGTCAAGTTGTATTTGAGAAACACCAAGGATGCAGATTCTGCAATCTCTCTGGAAGCTTGGCTTCAGTTTTTGGCTAACAGCCCCTGTCCTTTTGTTGTACGTCAGAGAAGAGTCTGCTCCACCTTCTCCAATGGACTGGAATTAAAGCCTCACCTGCTTGCATTCTCTTCCTTGAGCTAAACAAACAAAGCCTCTTCTTGTCTCCTCTCAAGTTATGCATTTCATCTAACTGCCTTAGTGATCTTCGGATGGATTTGCTTTCCTTTATGAACATATTTCCTTCCCTGGGACCCAGGAGGAGACATATTACTTCAGCTGTGGCCTCCCCTGTGCAACAACAGCTCCCCTCAGCCAACTGGCAACGATCTCACTTATGCAGCTGTACTGGCTCTGCCTGCCATGGATGTGATTCCCTTCATAACATCTCCTACGGTGTTGTTTTGATTTTCTCACCAAGACAGTGCTAATGTACCAGCACTGCTGAGCAGTGCTTTCGCGGTGTCAAGACCTTTTCTTCTTCCCAGTCTGCCTCCTCAGAGAGGAGGCTGGAGGTGCACAAAAAGTAGGGAGAGGACACAGCCAGTGCAGCTGACCCCAATAGAGCAAAGAGATATTTCATGCCACATGACATTTTGTTCAGCAGTAAAAAATCAGAAAAAAGAAGGTAAAAGTGGGGCCAGGGCATTTGTGGTCATGGTGTTTTCTTCCGAGCTTATGTGTGCAGAGGCCCTGCTTTCCTGGAAGTGGATAAACATCTGCCTGTGATGGGATGTGGTGAGTGAACTCATTTCTTATTTTGCTTTGCTTGCACAAAGCAAGATTTTCTCACTTTTTCCCGTCTGATTCTCTCCCCTATCCCTTTGCAGAGCAGTCAGTGTGCGCATATGGGGAGACTGACCTGCCAGCTGAGGTCAGACTGCCACAGCAGCCCTCTGTGCGGTTAGCCTTTATCACCACAAGAGTGCGGTCCTGGCTCATGCTAACTGGTTCAAAACACACATCCAGGACCTTTTCTTCAGCCCTCCTCCCAGGCCATCAGTCTCAGCACTGATGCAAGAGGTTCTTTCTGAGTGGCTGAACTTCCCATTTGTCTTTATTGAACTTCCAGAGGCTCTATTGGCTCATTTCTACATCTTTATTAGCTACTCTGACTGGCAACACCTCCCTCCATCATATCAGCTCTTTCCACCAATTTGTGGTCATCCATGAATCTGTTGAGGAAGTCACATGCAGTGTTGATCCTTAAATTACTGGAACAGGTCTCTTAGAGATGCTGTGACATCTCTGCCAAAACTGGAGGTTTTCAGCTCTTTACTGGACAAACCCCTCAGCAACCTGATTTAACTTTCAAGTTAAATGTTATTCTGACGTAGATTACCTCTTGAGGGCCTCCCACAACCTTAATTATTGGTACAAACAGAAAATTCAGGACAAAGCCTACTTTTTCTCAATTTTATAAATTTGTATCAGATCACTAGTTACAGAAGGAATTATTAACTATTTATTAACTATTAACAATTTTGACAATGCTTTGATTACACCTCTGGAAGCTTTTATTAATGTAAAGTTAATTTAAAAGAGATAAGACTTGGCAAATCCCCGTTTCCTGAGAGAAAAAACTGTGCTTTCTTACAGGAAGATAGAGGAAGACTCCATAAGCATTTAAGAAATGCCAGATATTTCAAATGTTACGTGAATTCCATCATATGGCAGTGATGAACACCACACTGTAAAACAAATTATGTTATTTACACGATGCTGTCAGGAGGCTTTCATTGTTCAATTTCTTCCTAAGATGATCCTAAAGATTAACACGTACTGGGTATAACTGCCACTGGTATACCAGAAGTTTTTAAGCCTCTCGGTGTGTTCTCATCATGAAAAAACCTTTTCAATTCAAAATTTCCTTTACAGTTAAAAATCATACCCAAAGGCATATGTATAACTTCTTGTTCCTCTTTCACTATTCATTGATCTTAGAGTTATGGTTTTATTCATGAAGGAAGGGTCCTTATAGCTCAAAGGATATTCTTTGAAATTCTTTGAGTGGCTCAGAGATTGAGCCATTCTCAATATCTGAATTAATTGGCTAAATTGCACACTCTCTTATCTTTGCAGTCCTATTCCAGTGCAATGGAAACCCAGGGCAGTCCAAGTCGAATTATAATTTCATATCTAGCACACCCACACAAACACACAGGAAGCCTTAGGAGAAAGTTCAGATAGATAGAAGCAGATAAAATTATTTGCTTCCAGACATCTACATTTTCTGAGAAGAAGCTGTTCATAAGGTTTTCAAATAGGATTGATTTAATACAAAATAGACATCTAAAAATTATTAAATTAATAATTCTCTAAAAATATATCTTTTCCCCTGCTTACTATGCAGCTGTGTCATTTATCCATGACTATTTCAGAGAAAAGTAGCTCAAGATGAATTAAATTAATACCATCTCTAGCTAAGGAGCTCATATCAGGTACCAACAAGATTGTTATTACAGACTCTCCACATGCTTCCAGCTTCTGATCTTATCTACAAGGTCTGGTGTTCTTTGGGATATTTCACCAGGGTGAAAGCCTTATCTTACTAAAGATGTCTGTACTATTATGATTACCATTCCATGGAATTCCAGCAGCAGCTAAAACACGTTTCATCTTCAGAGAATCTGGTACAAACAATTTTGTTTCTAGCACACCGTAAGACAACAAGGATGCCATATCAACAAGCTTGATACTTGCAGTTTTCACCATGTCTTAAACACATGTTTGCCCAGAATCTGATTAAGGAAGACTGAAAACTTTTAACTCTTAATGTTAAAAAACCCTGCCCTATTTTATATAATGTAAAAAGACTGAAACTGCTCATAGCTCACACATTTAATAGACTCATGCTAACATGACACAGTCAAGTACTTGATAACCTTTTTGTTTTTCACCATAGTACTTGAAAGATCGAAGTATCTTTCTCCACCTCAAAACAAAAATTATTTTACAGTCATGTTGCTTGAGAACGAAATTTTCAGGAAAGAGTTCATGTATTATGATTTACCTCTGAATTACTTTGGCATAGTTAGTTACCAATGAAATTAGGAGTAAGAGCTCAATCATTCACAGGTTTATTCACAACATTTTTATTTTTCATGGCAAGATTAAGAAAGCCATGTATTATTATAACACCCTGTACTTTTGTTGATGATAGTGTACAAGTTTGGATGCCTAGAGTCTATGGAAAGAAAAGCTTAGAAGTGAGGGATTCAATGCAAAAAAAACCCCAAACACAGATACACAAAATGCCTCCTTAGCCTGATCTCAAAAAAATCCCCTTGTGTTCTAAATGTTCTTTTTTTCACATGTATGAATAGGAGGGGAATTTGGTTTAATTTGTGATCTTTGGCTGATTTTTCTATTTCCCACGAGCGCTGAAAAGTCCCTGCTTATGGTGGAAGCAATGACACAAGCTGAGATGTTGGGATGAGAGACACTATGCAGAGAGAACTGGGAGCAGACACTGGCTTGGCTATACCAGAACTTACTTGCACAGAGAATTCCTGGCAAGTGCACAATATCTTCTTGCTGAGCCCTAGGGCAAAGACTGCAGTATAACTAATAATAACAGATGTGACCTGTCTGGTAGACTACTATAAGAGCTGATCTTTTTTATGGAACAAATACTCACTGCACCTGTTTGTTTGTTTGTTTTTTTTTTTTTCCCCAGGTCAGTTGTATCATTCCCTTCTGTTTTCCTTTGTTTATCATTAAAAAAAAAAAAAAAATCAACATCAGCATAACTATTGCACCTACTTTGTTTTGCCTTTTCAACTGAGGAGTTACGCTGGGTCCTTCCTTTATTAGCACTTTGGTAAAGGAAGACTGAGGCACAGGGAAGGGGGAGAAATGTCTCTCCTGCTGGAAGATTAAAAGAGAAAATGTGCAACTCAACCATTTCTTTCCATATAAAATATATTTTCCAGCTAATGCAATGGAAAATATTGTTACTCCATTAGGCCATTAATTGGATACATTTCTTCATTCATATTTCCGTAAAATTTGTGTACTTACATACATTGTATATAATAACTGTCAGATTATCAGATCCTCACTAGGAAATAGCTTGATGTAGAATGTACCAAATGATTAATTCACATTGATGGTGTTTATCCTTTATGCCCAGTACTCCTCCTCCATCTTTTATCTGTATTATTGAATTATTGTATAACATTTGTACTGTCTTTAACATGCTCATTATTTAAAAATCAATGAACTTAAATCAAATTGATTTTTCAAATACAGCCTACAGGATATTCTGTAAGAAATTGTACCTTGTCTTCAGAATTTTTTTTCACACTGCTTGTCTAGGTATAATGTTTGGAATTTTGTTTGTAATAAATAAATTTTTTAGTTAATAAGGAGAGCTGAGAAACCACCACCCTTGATCTGCTGACCATCTGTTAGATGTTGCAGTCCAGGACATGGTTTCTGGCTCAGGATGTCCATTTCTGAAGTATTGAAAGCATATGAAGCACATGCTGAAGTATGTCCCACTGGCTCAAGTTCAGCTTGCTATGCACTCTGGTCCCAGAGCCTTCCCAGCAGAAATATATTCCCACCTGCTTGTAGGGGTAAAGACCCCAGCTCGTGCTGCTCTTTGGGATAATTCCAGTTACTGGACTTCACATTCAACCCTGTTGAACTTTTTGATTCTTGCTGACCCAGTTTTTTCCAGCCTATCGAAATCTCTCTGTGTGGGTGCTCTTCCTTCTGATTAATCACTTCACCCAGTTTAATGTCATGCACAAACTTGGTGATGATGCATTCAGTCCTGTCATCCATATAGTCTAGAAAGATATTGAATAGTATTGAACCCTGAACAAACCCAGTCATGAGTGGGTGCCAGTTCAGCTTTACCCATCCTCCTTGTGCTCAACAGTATAGGCTGTTTTGCTCCAATTGTGCTCCATCTGAGCAGTCCATTTCTTAACCAAATTGTCAGAAGGGAAGTTGTGGGAGACTATGCCAAATTATCTACTAAAGTCAAAGAAGTAAATTCACAGCTCTCTTATAATCCAGTGAAAAAACCTTTTCCTCATTGAAAGCAATCAGGTTGGTTAAACCAACTTTACCCATGTTAAATCTGTGTTGACTTTTGCCAACGAATCTGCCACATAAGAATGTAGACCCACACTGCTCCCCAGCCAGTTTATAAACAGCAGTGATGCTTCTGACAGGGTGAAAGGCTGTGGTTCTCAGCCTGTGTGGACAACAAATAGAGTGTTGGAGGTGGCCTCACAGATTCTTTCAAAACACTATAAAATCATTTATATCATATGACTTTTTTTTAACTCTAAATTACTGTTCTTCACTTTCACTGAAGTGGGGAAATAATTTATCCTTATTGTGTATCTCAATTTCTTTCATACTTCTGAGAATTTTATTGGGGCTCTAGAGAAGTTTCTTGCCTTGTGATATTAACCTTCAATTTTTGAGGCAGAAATTAAGGCTTTAGCATAACTTTCCAAATATTGCTGAACTCTATGATCACAATTTGGTATTAATTAAAGTGTAAAAGTTACTATAAACTTTAAAAAATTAAACAAAGACTGCAAAGAGGATTCACTTAGTTAAAAACTGGTTAATAAAGCAACATCATGCCATGTTTTGCATAGTATTTTAGAACATTTTAGACCATTCCTATATCACTCCATGTCCAGGCCAGCATGTTCCTTGGGAATTAATCTCTTTGTTCTGATGCATGTCCTTAGATCTTTATTTGTGTTCAAATATAATTCATTACGTTCAAATGAAAATAACTTATTTAACATATGAGGGTCAGACTATGGATCCTACAGTCCATATCTATGTGCCAGGCAACCAACTCTTTAAGTTACTTTCTATATTTTCAAATAGTAGTTGGATTTTGCGAATATTAATATAATCCATGAGTGATGGACTACTAAACATGGCGGCAATTATACACTGTGATTAAGTAATCATCGAAATTCAGCAAAAAAAGAACAAAATTCCCTAATAGCATAAAGTCCATTTTGATTAATACCCTTAGCATTAAGAATACATGAACTATCCTTTCAAAAATGTGTGTAGCACCCAGTTGTAAGGAAATACTGGAGCAGCAGGTTGTTTCAGCTTTTTCATCATGTCTAGTTAACAGTTCGATCCATCCATTAACGTGCAGGACACCATAAAAATGGGAAATAAATTTATTTACAACTGATCTTAATAACTATAGGTACCAAAACATACAACTAAAACCAGAAATATTTGGGGAAAGTTCATGGTTTTCTTCATTGCATTTCTATCTCCAGGTATCTTACTTTTGCACAGAGCATGCATCTCTATTATAATTTATTGTAATTGTGTCTGTTTAGCTTATAAGTTATATTTATTTAAAATACTATATGAAATTGACATATATTTATATAGTTATGAGGAACAATCACCTGAATGAAGATAAAGCTTTTATTGTCAGACTCTTCTGTCTGCCATTTAGACAAAAAGAACATCTACCCGTAAAACTGGATGAGGAGACAGATCATTCAGAGGAAATCATAAGAGGTATTCTAGGGCAACAAGACTGTAGTAATAGAAACAGTTCGGTCTGCAAGATGCAAACTATCAAAGATTTAACTGATTTCAAATATTATAAGGTCAGTTATCTTTCCTGTTAATACACAGAAATTTTGACTTGCATCTAGTCAGTGTAGTCACCCATCGAGCATGCTACCTTCCCCTTACTGCAGAGAAACCCTAATACAATATTATCTGGTTCATAGGCTTACATTTTTAATAAAAATATTTGGCATTCTGTTTTTGTTGTTACTTTCATCTCACGTTCTTTCCTCCTCTTGAGGAAAGTTATTGTATTGACTTCCTAGGTCTAGTACCTTTCCCAGTTGAATGTGTTTTCAGTGTTAGCATATTTTAGCCTGGCCACATCTATCTGTTGATGGCTGTACAGTTCTATCCATTCTCTGACTCAGCTCTCTGCTGTTTCTTGAGGCAGCTTAACACCACTTCAGTCAGATCCTTACCCCAGGCTTTACAAGTATTTTTCACATTCTTGTCGCTTTTCCCAGACCTCTCACTTGTTCTGTACTGTTTGTCCAGCCAATTGCTCACTCACCTTTTGACAATACACAGTTCCCATTTGTTTCTGTCATTTTGTCAGGGCTAGCCTTTCAATTTTAACACTCAATGGTTTCAGCAAAACACCCTAATTTGTTGAGAAAGTTTGACTTCAGATTCCAAGATGTAGCTGTGAGACTCAGAA
Source organism: Callaeas wilsoni (assembly GCA_013398955.1). Classification (NCBI taxonomy): domain Eukaryota; kingdom Metazoa; phylum Chordata; class Aves; order Passeriformes; family Callaeidae; genus Callaeas; species Callaeas wilsoni. The sequence continues at coordinate 30,970 of VWPU01003049.1, forward strand.
GACGCAACATGTATCTCACAAAACATGGAGACCATAACTTGGCATTGAAATACAATCAGAGATAGTAGGTTATGAAAGAAATAAAATGAAGTGCCATGGTAACACTACTTTTTTTTTGTTGCTGTTGCTCGTTTGTTTTAGTTTTGGCTAAAAGGCATTTTTCTTCCAAAACAAATTTTTCTATTAAAACATTCTTTTTCTTTTTCTTCTCAGAAAAATACAGATGAACCGGACGCAGTTTGACAGCCAAGACATTTAAACATTCTAATATTTTTCCAGTGATTCCAAAGCTGGCAGTTCATAAAGTATTCTCATTTTCACAGCTCTATTCATCTTGAAAAATGTGTGATTCACTGTAAATAACCAGTAAAGTCCATAATGTTTCATCAGAGACAAGATTTCAACTTGTCTTTCTGAGGCCTTTCTAATAAGATGACACTTGGTAGCTACACCTAATTGTTGAACAGTTAGTGTATTTTTCCCATATAAATATTTCAAGAAAAGCATTTACCTACAACACAAAAAAACCCCTAGAACTTGGGACCGTGACCATGTTATGTGGTCTTCTGTCAGCAAGAAATTCCATTCTAATATTGCTAGGGATTGTTGTTTTCTTTTTTTTCTTTTTGAGGGCGGGAGGGGAGCAGGAAGAAGGATGGAAGCACATATTGTAGAGTAATTATAATCTTTATTATTTCCTATGGACTATTCTTTTGGTGGAATGCTTTAGAAAAGTAGACTTTCACATAGGTTTTGGGTGTCTCAGAGTCTAGAAGGGAAAACTTGGTAGGACTTTTCTGATATTTGTGATACTAATTTGAAAATCTGCTAAACCTCATAGTATTACAGATATAAAGAATAAAAGCTCTAAACATCGGTTTCAACTTGACAGTAGGTATATCCTCAAGAAATCTAATTAACTCACTGTTATTCCTTCCACTGCTTTTAGGGTTGTTCTTCTGGAGGAATCTCATGTGCATTTCACTGTCTGATCAAGTTTGGTTGGTAATGACTGTTTTTTTGATGATTTGAATTACATTAATTCTTTTGTAGAAAATGAGTAATTAAAAGACATTTAGTGTAACTAATTATTTCTCTGGATTCCATTAAGTAGAATAAATAATTATTTAATTCATCACATGCACAGCTAGCAAGTGCAATTATCTAATCTATACATTTTCATAAATGAGACTGACATAGACATCGGCTCTTTTTGCTGATACTCCTTGAGATTTTCTCAAAACTATCTGCCTTTATAAAAGATGACTAGTGTGTTCAACTTAATACAAGTCACGATAGCCTATCTTTTCTAATAGGTATAAATCTTCCTGAAATGCGTGATTTTTCTATTTTTTTCTCTAAATTATAATAAAAACTTTAATGAAATATTGTCTCATTATTTCTTGAAAATCTTGACTATTAATTTCTTCTTCTAAAGCCAGATAATATTTCATATGCTAGAATATATATAAAAATCTATTCTTTTTAACTTGTCAAAAAGTTCTCTCCTTGTTATAAATTTGTCAGATAATTAGAATTAAAAAATGGAGACTAAGAAATGTTACCTTAAGCATTTAAACAGTATATTATGTTTATCCTGATACCTTTAAAAATAAACTTTATGAGTTTACATTTATGTAATAAAGCTTTTTGCATGCAAAATCTCATTAAATTCAGTGAATAATTTCAAATTCAAAAAAGTCATAATTCTAAAAGTTCTATTTCTATCTATTCTATGGATGGTAAAGTTGTGTTCTGATGTTTCTAATGACTGAAAAGCTTTGTCATTAGCTCTCCCTTTCTATCACAGTGGAGAATTCATGATAGATTTTTGTCTTAAGGTGCATAAACTTGAGCATGCTACATTAAATGTAGAAAAATTGAATGTATAATAAGGAAATCACAATACCTAAATATGCAATTACTACTGTCAGTCTTTCAGCTCTCAGTGATAACTCATGTTATCTGTTGGAAGAAAAAAAGTGTAAAGTGAAAACTACTCCAAAAATACATCTTTCCAACATATGTTCTCTAAAAAAAAAAAAAAGGTACTAACTCATAGATATGAGGGAGAAAAAGAAAATTCGGATAAGTAACAGCTAAGAATTTTATTTGTGTTACTAACCATTAATATTTATAGCACACATCTACATCATATAGCTGATCTAGGCTTCCTGTGGATCCTTGTGGATGAAAATCTGTACATGAGCCACAGTGTGCATTCACAGCCCAGAAGGCCAACCACAAAAAAAGCCCAAAAAACCTGTAACAAACCCCAAAAACTGATTCAAAATAGGAATGGACAGTAGGCCAAGGAAGGGTGTTCTCCTCCTCTACTCTTCCCTCTTTAAGCTCCCACCTGCATTACTGCGTCCAAGTCCAGGGTGCTCAAGACAAGAAGAAAGACTTGTTAGAATGGGTCCAGAGAAAAGCCACAAATATGTCCAGAGCACCTCTCCTATGAAGACAGGCTGAGACAGTCGGGGTTGTTCAGACTGGAGAAGAGAAGGCTCTGGGGACACATAATTGTGGTCTTCCAGTACATTAATGGGGCTTATTTAAAGGAGAGAAAAAGGAATTTTTAAACAGGCAGATGGTGACAGGACAAGGGGCAATGGTTCTAAACTGAAAAGGGCAGATTTAGATCAGGTGTTGGGAAGAAATTCTCCACGACAAGAGTGGGAAAAAACTGGAACAGTTTCCTCAGAGGTTGTGGATACTCCATCTCTGGAAGTGTTCAGTTCCAGACTTAATGGGGAGTTGGGCAACCTGGTCTAATGAAAGGTATTCCTGCCCACAGTAGTGGGGTTTGGAATTAGATGATCTTTAAGATCCCTTCCAATCCAAACCTTTCTATGATTGCATTATTTCAGTGATGCATTAAAACAATGCTAAAACAATAAGTTTAAGATGCTGTGTTCAGTTTACTCAGTTATATTAGAATAAGTGGAGAAAAAAGGGTCAAGAAAAAAGGTAACTGTAGCTAGTGATAAACTCTCAGTGTTCAGTTCATACCTATGGCTATATACTTTTACCACAGCAGTGGATAAAAGTAATCCTCTCTGCACTTTGAAGAATACTTAGAATTCTTTTATTACAGCAAAAGTCCACAGGATTTAAATGAGTATTAAATCTTGTAAAGTGGAGAAACTTCAAAAGAGAGATGCACTCTCTTTTGCAGTAGAGTCTGTGGGTGGTCATGGGTGTCAAATTAGATATGAGTTTGCAGTGTAATATGACAGAAAAATGCAATTCAACAAAGGTAACAAGTCATGGAGGATGAAGACAGTTGTCATTCTATACAGCTCATGTGGTATAGAATCACCCAAACATGCCATTCTATTGCATGTACCTTGGCATCAGAGAAGTTGATATACAGCTTGAGAAGATAATTTGTGTTGAAAGAGTGTATATTTGAAGTAAAGAAAAAAAAAGATTATTAGAAAGATGTAGGTGGGTGGAAAAGAGGATTACTCACTGATAATTTCCTATATATACCTGAAGAAAGAAAATGACTGGTGGGATTAACTATTTGTTGTGCTGCTGGAACTCACAAATTTGGTGTGCTGCTGGAACTGGAATGCTACTGCAGCTCTGCAACAGCAGAGCTAAATTTATCTCAAAGTGTACCAGAATATGCAATAAATCTGTTTCATTAAAATGTTGATAAATTAATGCCTTTATTAATCTTTAGAATATAATTGCATCTCATGTTATGGAATGAAAACAAGGAGGAAAAGATATGGTAATGTGACTAGTAAATGCCGGTGGGCAGCTGAGCCCAACACAGCTGCTCACTCAGTACCCCACAGTGGGATGAGAGAGAGAATTGGAAGAACAAAATTAAGAAAAACTCATGGGTGTGGAAAAAAGATAGTTTAATGGGAAAAGCAAGGCTGTGCATGCAAGCAAAGAAAAACAAGGAATTTATTCACTGCTGCTCACCAGCAGTCAGGTGCTTAGCCATGTCTAGGAAAGAAGAGTTCCATCATGCCTAACAGTGACTTGGGAAGACAAGCGTCCCTCACTTCCTTCTTTCCTTAGTTTTATATGCTGAGAATGATGTCATATGGTATGGGTTGTCCCTTTGGTTAGCTGGGCTCAGCAGTCTCTGAGTCTATGGCCTCTCCCAACTCCTCGTGCATCCCCAGCCTGCTTGCTAGCAGGACAGTCTGAGAAACAGAAAAGGCCTTGCTGTGCAAGCACCACTTAGCAAGAAATATTGGTATAATATCAACACTTATTTTGTCACAAATCCAGAACACTGCATATGTGAGGTGCTATGAGGAATGTTAATTCTGTGCTAGCCAAAACTAATACAAATTTTAAAAAAGTGTAAAGATTTGTTGGATGACAAGGAAGTTAATTTCATGAAGAGGAAGCTAAATTAACTTGCTTGAAAAAAATAAACTTGAATTTGACCAAGAAGTTCAACTAAAGTTAAACTAAATCCTAGTTAGAAAAGTTGAATAATTCTCTTGGAATTATGTGCAATCTGTACTATGCTCTGTTTCTCTCCTGGTTGATGTACAGACTCCCCATCCAGCTGTCAAAGCATGCTTTTTATTCTCTGAAAGTCCAGCTGACACAGCTGGCACAGTCTGAGTTACGAGCTTAAGGAAGAAAGCTGCTGAATCCTCTCAGGGAGTACTTGCAGACTGGTTATGGGCTGGATTCCTGCCTAGTAAGTAGAAAGAGTAACCAGACAGCCAGTTTCCTATCTAACCACAGTTTATGCAAAATAGACTGGAGAGAAAAACCATGCCTAGTTATGAAGGCAGACTAGAACTTCAGACAGGTCTTCTGCACTGCTAACCACAATGGATTAATATTTCATTGTGTGACAGTGCCCATCAGTGATAAATTTGTCATTCAAAGTTGTTTTGCAAGGAAATCTTTTATCTACAAGGATAAGTATCTTTTCCCAGCCCTTTTATCAATTTCAATTCATAAACAGTAAAGAAGTAGAACACATATGACAAGGCTGCACTAACATATAGGAGTATAATAAAAGGTATTAAAAGAAGGCATAGAAATGATACAGAGTGATGATATATTTCCATGAAGTACAGCATGGTTTATCATCCGCTTTCAGGTAAATAAGAATATATTTCTCATTCAATTAAAAACTATTAAGGAAGACAAAAGAAAATGATGAGCCGGGTAAATAATAAGTTTACGTGGAATTTAGTGAAAGAGACATTTCATAAAGTTTCTTAGCGAGAAAAATTCATTACCTCTAGAAAGTATAAAAGTCAATGAACTTTCTATTTATGTTTCCCCGAGAAACTACATACAGACCTTTTACATCAACCTGATTTTGTTTGTTAAATCAAATAAATTTCCATAAGCAATTTCAATTACTTACATGAATAGTCATAAATATATATTAATAACAGGCAGCTAGAAAGATATATGTATATTGTTAAATTAGTTTTTGTTTATACAAATGTGGTTTTATCATTGATATGTAAATTGAATTTCTATGGCAAGAAATGTGTAAAGATGAAACTGAAACTACACATGTAACCAAGAAAGTTTATATTGAACTTATTTAATAAAAATGTCAGTAAGATGCAGTCAATGGCTCCATGTCCAAGCTGAGATCAGTGACAAATGGCATTTCTCAGGGGTCAGTATTTGGACCAGCATTGTTTAACATCTTTGTTGGCACTAGGACAGTGGGATTGAGTGCACCCTCGGGCAGCTTTGCTGACTGCACCAATCTGTGTGGTGCGGTTGAGATGCTGCAGGGTAGGGATGACATGCAGAGGGACCTTGAGAGGTTTGAGATGTAGTTAAAAAATGTAAAATGCAAGATCCCGCGCCTGGGACAGGGCAATCCCTAACACAAATACAAGCTGAGCAGAGGTTTGGCAGAGGTTTGGCAAGGTTTGCAAGAAGCCTCACAGAAAAGGACTTTGGAGAACAAGGGTGTGTAGTGAGAGGACAAGGAGGGGATGAATTCTAGAACTTAAAGAGGGCTCATGAAAACAAGGGAGAGGGACTTTTTGTATGGGTAGGTAGTGACAAAGACAAGGGGCAATGGTTTCAAACTGGAAGAGGGCAGATTTCATTTAGATATTAGGAAGAAATTTTTTACTGTAAGGGTGGCAAGGCACTGGAACAGATTTTCCTGAGAAGTTGTGAATATTTCATCCCTGGAAGTGTTCAAGGCCCAGTTGGGTTAAAAAACCTGGTCCAGTAGAAGGTGTCTCTGTAGGAGTGCTGGAACTAGAGGATCTTTAAGGTGTCTTTCATTCCAAGGAATTCTATGACTCTGTGCAGATAGTAGGTTTATAAAAATATCTGCACCAAATAAAAACATACCCAGGCACAGGGAGTGTAGATGAACAGGTTGTCTAAAGTGTACAGGCTATATTTAAAAAAAGACATACAGAAGAGTAGTCGACATAACATTCTAGAAATAGAGAAAATGAAAATATCTTGTTGAAGAATCAATTAACCTTGGAAAGGAAGCCAAACTTAACTATGTAGATCATCATTAAATTTGATCATAACTAGGATCATGGGTAAAGCTGCCCCTACATTTGATACACAATGCTGTAGTAAACTCCAGTGAGTTGTGCAGGTGCTCCTTTCTTAAGAAACAGTTATGCTGAATTGGTCACTGGTGACATTTATGTTATTGCTAATTACATCGGCATTGCTTTATTGTTTTTAAAGTGAACTATGAATCTGGTCTCAGGACTTTCTGGTTCTGTTTGGACTGAGTACCTGACTTGATGACTGACTATGGAGGTTGGATGCAACAGATTATTAGTGTGGGCAGCCTAGACTATGAGGTGGCTACAGTAAAACCATGCTATCAAGTAATTTAAATCTTTATTTTTAATTGCTGGAGTCATAACATACATGGATAGGGTGCAGTTTGTCTCAAACAGTGTACTTCAAGAATTTGGGCAGTTTTGTGTGGTAGCTTTTGTGAGGTTTCATTTTACTGAACTTTTTAATTATGCCTTATTACAGCTAATTTTCACTGTTTGTACAGATTGCAATTCTGCCCTTATCATCCTGCTACACATATCATCCTTCATGTTATTTTTTTTGATGATTCACATTTAGTTGTAATACATACACATTTTCCACTTGTCCTTTTCAGATCCAGACAATGGGTTAAAGCTTAACATTGTGCTTTATTAAAACATATGAATTGTTTTAGGAATCTTAAAGGTATAATGCGAAGAATATAGAAGAAAATTATGTGAATTTAAAAAAAAAAAAAACAACAAAAAACCTCTCCAAAATTCGTTTGTAAAGATGAAAGAATGGCATCAGAATAATGGTAAGGAGGCCCTCTGTCCACTATTACTGCCTTTAGTCACAGAGTAAATCACATCAGTTGGTATTTGTCTCATCTCATCTATCTTCTGCTGTCTAAACCTTTGTTTTCTGAATGCAAGCTCTCTCAGTTTAAACTCTGATACAAAAGACTGGTACCTGTAGCAAAATTTTCATCTCATCTGTATTAGTGTTATCTATAGAACTACAAAATAGGGAAATTAAACCATAATATATCCAACTATTTCCTATTTTGTTTAGAACAATGAGGTTTGCCCTTAAAACAAACAAACAAAAAACAAACAAACAAACAAACCCTATTGAACTCTCTGGATCATATTAATACTGAAAATGAAAACAACAGAAAGGAAGCATGCTGTATAAGTGCTTCTAATATAAATAAGGCATCATGACACTATTATAATAAAAATAGAACCATACTTTCTGTCACGTATTTAATATTCTATATGAATAAAAATGGAAACATATATAAATTTAAATAACATGCAACAAAAATGATGAGTAGCACAGGAGTAATGCAGAAATGCTTTTTGAAACCTAAGAAGGGAGGTTGTCATGGAAACAGTTGGCTTAGAAGTCTTTTTGTTGCTACAGTTTTATTCAGCTGATCCTTATTCTTTATGTTATTTTAATAAATTAATCTTCCTGAAGTCATTCATGTTTTTAATTTTTTCAGCATAAGGTGTTAAGAACTTTTCAGACGTAAAGAAAAGACTAATGGCATATTCATGTACACTGAAACATACAAAAATGAAAATTTCCAGTTTACTCCTACTCTCATCTAGCTGAAAGACTAAAAGAAAAGGTGAATAAAAGAGTGAGTCATTCCCTCTATAAAAGGCTATCATGACACTCTACACAATATTTTGCCTCAAGTGAACTAAAGGAAGAAGAAAACTATAAAAAGTCTCACCAAATTTGAAATACTTAAATTATTTATCCTACATGAACAAAATAGGTGAACTGAAAAGTTCAACTAACAAAAATCAACTATAAAAGTAATGTAAAAACAAAGTTTAAAACAAGTAAAATAAACAAGTACCAAGTTAACCAGAAAAGGAACACAAGCACTCAGTGACAAAAAAGAAAAATTCTTGCTAACTAGCCTGTCTGCAAGGAACAGAAATTTAATTAGTCTTTGTGAACATACCTGCAACAAATAGAAGTTTCTAAATATTAGTTTTCACAGAGACAATAAAAGGTGAAATACCAAAGGAAGCAGAATGGAAAGGGTAACAAGTGTCACGTCTTTAGAAAACAACCTGAAGGAAGCAATATAAAACAAATTTAAAAGCAAACTCAAAGAATTAATGGTGTTTCAATGAGCAATATAAATAGCCAAAATGAAAAAACCACCAGGGACTAATAAAATCTGAAGACTCAGCCACATAGAAGAAGAAGAATGTATAAAGAAACTACAAGGAAATAAAACATACAGGGAATGAATCCATGGATTTGAAAATGCACATGTTATTTCTTGGAAAAGGAGCTGATGTAAGAGTCTCCATGGATACTTTTTTCCCTACTTAACATGCTGGTTCACTGATAGGCAAAAAGTTTTCTGGACACATTAATCTTAACAAAGGTTGGAGAACAACACAAGTCCTTTAGGACTTTCTCATCAGTTATCTGCCCTTCAGTCTTCTGATAGACTGTGTGGAGAATTACATTCACTCTGTATTGAGCCAACACCATGCTAGTTCCAACATCATATGTTAAATCAAGTCTCAAATAGTAGCTGCATATATATCATCACTTAAATTTCCTCAGCCATTGCTTCCAGCGCTGCAGATGGCATTATGTTGCACTTTTATTGCACTAAATTCAGAATACATATTAACCAATACTGATCAGTCCTTGTGTATTTAATGAGAAGGACCACATGCGGACAGCACGCGATGGCAAGAGACAGCGCCTATAATTTTCCTCAGTAGTTTTGGTACTGGCTGGAGGTTTTCTCTGCTCCAAGGAAAGAGGCTGGAGTTTCTTCCAATAAAATTGATAAAAATTGATGAAAAACATCAGATGGTATTACTTAAAAACACAAGATGCCTTGCTGTGTTGGAACACAGGTTTCAGACTCCTTGGAATACCTTGATTTTCCAGTGCCATCTTCCAGACATAGCTGCTATAGGTCGAGCACTTGGGTCTATCACAATACTGAGCAGAAGGTTTATTTAGGGCCTTTCCACTCTGCTTATAGGACTTATTGTTATGGTGCTTTCCCCACATTTCAAGAATCTCATAAAAATTTTCTTGTTACTTGTATCAATGAATAATCCGAACTTAAATATCTTAGAACTTTCTTCCTACAAACTTCATCCTTTGTTGCAAGACAGACTAGAGGAGGCTAAAATAATGAAGGTTGCTATTTTTACTTTTCTTTTTGTTAAATCTGCTGATTCACAACACTGATGCTTGTGAGTGTGTGGTGGGTTCACCTTGTATGGCTTCCAGACCTCAATCCAGCTAGCTGCTTTCTTACTCCCTCTCCTCAGCAGGATGAGGAGAGAAAATTAAATAGCTCATTGGTTGAGATAAAGACAATGAGATAACTTACTAGTGAGAAATATGGGAAAAATAAACTAAACTTAGAGAAAATTATTTTAATCTATTGCCAATTAAACCTAGAGTAGGATAGTGAGAAACAAAGGAAAAACTAAAACATGTTACACTTGACCTGACCTGCCTAAAGTTCAGAATTAATGCTTGTAAAATCTGCATAACATCATCAGAATATAGAATTAACCGGTCACCCAAGATATATTATTATACAATTACCTTCCTGCCAAACACTTTCAGAAGATGTTTACAATGTTCACCTGAAAGCCACTCATGTCTTTTACCCAGAGTGAAAAGGACTGTGGTAATGATTTCATACAATATCTAAAGACATTGTCTGATTCTATTTGATCTGTTTGTATAATACTCCCTCTTATCTTGAGGTGCAAAAATAAAGATCATGCTCTGTCACAAAAATCTGCAAAAGTAGACTCTGAAGAGTCCATTACTTAAAGTAACCTATACCTTTTGATGCACGGGCTTCCTATGTTGTGTTAATAAAATTAGAATATAGTGCAGGGAAATTAGAAAAACAAAACCAAAAGGAAAAAACAAACCAACCAACCAATCATCACCAAAAAACAACCCTCCCCCGAAAAAACTCAAAAGCAAACCAAAAAACCAAACAAACCAAAAGAACACCTAACAAAAAAAAAAAAACAAAACAACAAAAAACCCAACTAAGCAAAAATGAATCAACCCAAATTCTTTACAATGAAAGATTTTTGTCTAGTTATCTATTTTTAAAATTTGACTCTAGTTATTTCAGGTTTCCAGCAATGCTGAGATACACTTATGTGAATTAATGATCTGTATGATTAAATGACCTAATTTCATCCTATTTAGTGACAATATCTTATCAACAGCAGGATGGACTACTGGAATAATTTCTGAGAAAGGTCTCAGCTGTATTATCAAGAATACTAATGGATTATTTTTAAGCTGCTGAAAGGGGATTTGTCATATAAAAATATGAGTTTGAGTATTAAAATTGACCACATATTAAGAAATTGAACTACTTGAAAATAATTAATAAAGAATAAGATATACTTTCACAAAATGAGCTCATACAATTAAATGTATATATTTTAGATTTGTTAAATATATAAAGTTCTGATTTATTAACAAGGAAAAACAATTCTGCTTCTCAAGGATGAATGAACTCTATATGTAAGTTTGAAAACTAACTAAAAAATGCAATTTTTGGGTCATTTTAATGGACTTTGTAGGTTGCAGAAGCATTTGGGGTAGATCTGGGCAACTCTCTAAAATAAAAAACTGTCTTGGGAAGTTCATACAGACATAAATATTCAGATTGATGATTGTCTTAATATAGCACAGGTCAATTTGCTCATTCTATGTGCTTTTCCCACTTTAAGCTCTTCTTTAAATAAAATAAAACTGGAGGACCACAAGTCTCAATCAAAATCAATTTTTTCAGATTATGAATGTTCTCTGACAATGTAATTCTCTTTGCCCAATGGCAATGTCCTAGTTGCTCTGCATTTCTCAAACACTCTATAAAGACACAGTATCTGAAAGATCCTACTTATTATCAGGAGCAGCCTAAGTATTACCATAATATTCTTGTTGAGTTAATGAACCTTGTTTATTAATCAGGCTAATCAGCTTGCTTTCTTCAGATACAACCAAATATCTACAGCACACAGTACTGTGAAGAATCCAGCCTTACATTTTTCATGTTCTCATTGGGCCACTTATGCATTTTCCAGATGCAACACTGCATACCATGTGTAACCAGATGAGCTTTTGGAAAAATATATTTCTTTATAATAAAAAGTGCTAGTCTTACACCCACTTCGCACAGAAATTCTATACGATAAAAGGTAAAAATCACTCTTTCTTTTCAAAATATATAGGTTTATTCTATTTTTACTATTATAAAGCATCTTTTCACTATTAAGCCATGTCAAGATTATTCGTTAAACTATCTTCACCCATTGCTAAGACAAAGCTCTTTGTGAGTCTTTCCACATCTGTCTTAGCTTAGCATTAATGTTTCTGAAAGAAAAACTTAAAAGAAATGAATCCCTTCCTTCTAAATTGTACCTTTAGAGGACTTATGCTCTTTTATAATCAAATAAAGGGCAATACTGTTACGTCATAATTTGAAGAAAAAGATATTCAATGAATTTTAATGTATGCAAATCCTATCTGTGATTACCCTTTTAATGTATGTAATTTCTAAGTGTGGTTACCCCTGAATTTTTAGTCAAAGGTAAAAAATAGTGCTGCTCACTTTTGATATGGCAGAGACGTTGACATATTTCTTACCCAACAGCTATCTTAAGATGTATCTAGTAAAATAGAGTTACAATTCCTCATAAAATAATAATCTAAATAAAATTAGAAATAGAACCTTCACTGAAGATAGAGGAAAGATCTTTATGTTCATTGCTGCAGCTTATTTGATATTGACAGGCTAAATTTGAGAAGACATCATTATGCACCTAAAATAAAGTGCAGATACTATTTTAGACAACAGAGGCAAAGCAGAAAAGTGCAAATAAAACAGTTACCCACCTAATGAATAAAAATATTATTGGTCTAGTCAGACAGTTACAGATACAAGTTTTTTCATTTACAAGAACTTGATCATTACAGCATAGCCAAATTCTCTGCGTTCCCTTGTCTATTGCTATTGAATACATGTGATTTATTCAATATTTTTATTTTTTATTTACTTACTGTTACTTACTTGCTAAAAAGTCAGTAACTACTCCTCTGATAAGTAAAACTTATTTTTTCCAGAAATCCAGTAGGGTACTGTCTGTCAATGAAAGTATGAAGGCATAAATTGCCATTTTTCACTTAAAGATTGGCTCAAGTCAGCTGTGTTATCTTTTGAAGCGATACTCTTGTTAGAACCGAGCCAGCAGTAAAAATATCCAATAATGCAGCTACTTGTGTTTCAGGCAATTTACAGGCATTATTTAATCATAACAATGTATTTGTGAGATGGTTGCATTTGTTTATCTGCATCTTCACCTAGAGAATACAAACTGAGATATTAATTATTTTAGCCAAGGGCACAAATGCAATGTGTATCACATTTAGATTAAAATTCTCCTCTTTTCATCTCATTGTTACATATTCACATCAGTACACAATTTTCCCTTTCTCTAATTCAGTTTGCTATTATATTAATAATGTAGCTTCAAACTGTGATACAGCAAGTGTTAACTCTTCTCAAAAATAATTGATCATTTCTACAGATGACCCCTGGTTCACTATGAGGGTTTTTTGATCCTTTGACTGACGATAATGAAGAACCACCGCTATGCATAGCATTTTATTAGAGTCAATAGAATGAAACTCCTAATTTCTAGTGTATATGTCCATTACATAAACCTCATTGTTCCAGACGACACACACACACTGAGAATTATAATAAAAATTAATTGGGTAAGGAAAACTTTACAGAATGACTGGCTTTTCTTTAAAGAAAGAGGCACAGATGATTACTAATACAGCACCACAGTAATTGTGTTTCCTGTCACTGACATGCATTCTGCTGTATGAAAGAGATGTCCTCTTAGATCTGTGGAAACAGAGAGGTGCAGGATGCTTCTATGTAAAATCCACTGTAGATAAAAATTTTGGTGAACACCAAGAAGAGTCAAACACATGATACAAAGTGGTGCATTGGATGTGAAAATCTCCATCTCCGAAGAACAAAGGAGATAATGTTTGCATTAATGTTTTGCTACAGCCTTTATTCAGTGAAACACTTGACAGGTTTACATTTGTCTCAGTGAAGCAACAAACTTGAAAGCATCACCTTATCTTTGAAGCTATAACTCAGTATTGTCTTCAGTTCCCAACTCAACAGATACCAACCATAAAGGATTTAAGGATCTTACGTTATTAAGTATGTTAAAGTTCTCTTAAAATCAGTTGTTTAGGTTGAGAAAGTTCATTGGAGACCTGTATTTCAGTACTCTGACATTTCCAGGCTTTACTGCTCACCATCAGTTTATCTTCAAAACACCACAGTACTATAAGTACTTCTTAGCCCATAACTGTACAAAATTACTTTTTTTGACCTTATTTTTCATAGTAACAATGAGCTTATAAATGCACATGTCAAAACAAAAACCATTTTAGAATTTATCGGTAATTTATCATCCATATTTAAGAATGAACTTGCAAGTTGCAAAATCGGTACCCCAGGCTCCTCTGGTCAAAGGGTTTGTAAAGTTAGGAATTTCTAACCCAAGTTTTTCTATGTTTTTTAGTTAACACAAAATAACATATAAAATCTCAAATTAAACAATGCATATATAATTAGCAAAGCAAAATCTTCAGCATTATGTATCTTTCTCCCTAATTTTGATTGCTCTTTTTGTGTTGTTCTTAGTTCACCTGCCACCTGGCCTGATGCATCTTGGGCGTCTCTTATATCCTCCAGCATGTATTCCAGCCTTATACAATACCTTGGATACTTCAGGACATTTCAGATTCCACCAAGATCAGGCAACCAGATTGAGGTCATACAAACTTTACAGCAAGGTTCAGTTCTTTTAGGAATTAGTAATTTGGCCAGTGGATTAGAATTGAAAGATTGGGGGTTTTATGTTTGCTAAATTTGAACATTTTGCTGCCTGAACCCTACATTTTTAGAAAGAATATGTAGCTATAAGGTGTTTATACAAATATACACTAAATAATTTAAAATCTTCAGTTCTGTCATATTTATTTCCCAGTACGTTCCAGTACTACAAGTACTTTTTTATCTAAGTAATCTATAATTTATAAGAATTTCTTATGACAAATTAGACAAAAAAATTTCTTTTTATTAGTCTAAATAACCAGCTTTGTACATTTCAAAATGCAAGCAAAATCTTGCATTGTACAAGACTTTATAGCACTTAAGCAGCAAATGTGGGACTCCCATACTATCACAATGTAGCAATTATATTAAAAAAGTAAATGCTTACCAAAGGGGCAATTGCATTTGAAGCCACTTATGTCCTCTTCACAGGTTCCTCCATTCCAACAGGGTCTGTCTTGACACTCATTGATGCGAACAGAACATGTTTCTCCTGAAAATTTGAATTTAAAAAAAAAAGAGAAAAGGGCAAATGTGCTGACATGTTCAAATCATAGAGATATTTTTGTAATGAAAAAAAGTCTGTGGGATTGCCACAGTCTACATGGTGAACCCACTGGCCATGGTACCCTGGGTACACAGGACTATTGATACACTCCCTGTGGGTCATGATTTTTTCTGCTTCATTGGTTACAAGGCAGTCTATTTTGACAGGCAAAGTTGGAATCATTCCAATCAGGAAAATAGAAAGCTTTCCTACTGAGTTTATACATAATCCTGAAGCTTTTTTTCCCATTATACAAATCTACAGCATTCAAGCAACTTTGTCCAGTTTTGTCATTTTCTTTCATTTTGCTCTCTGACACCTTTGAAACAGAATTGTGAAGTATCGTTGCATATGAAAATCAGGCCAACACTAATTTACAGACAGTTATTTGTAATAGTACAGTTCACCCTATGTCCTACTGCAAGTTGACAGTACTGTAATATTAGACATCTCTATTTTTCCATTTAATAAAAAGGACGAGTATGATCAAATCACTAAAGAATATTTAATGAGGCAAAATGCAGATAAGAAGGGATGAAATAATTAAGAGCAAAGCTAGGAAGTATAGTGAAATGTAGATTTGTAATCTACAAAAGGGGTTGCTTTGATATGTAACAGGAAAAGCTAATTCCAGTGTGTTGAGTTTGTGCGGCCAGGTTTTGGTAAAAGAAGAGGCACAGGGGTGGCTTCTGTGAGAAGGTGCCAGAAGCTTCCTCCATTTCCAGTATAACCAGTTCCAGCCAGGTCCAAGATGGATGTGCTGCTGGCCAAGGCTGGATGGGCCAATCAGAGATGATGGTAACACCCTTACAATAACACATTTAAGAAGAAGGAAAAAAAGTTATTGTGCAGGTGAAACCGCAGCCAGAAAAGAGCTGAGTGAGATTATGTGAGGGGAACAGCTCTGCAGACACCAAGGTCAGTGCAGAAGGAGGGGCAGAAGGAGGGTCAGGAGGTGCTTCAGGCACTGGAGCTGAGATTCCCCTGCAGCCCGTGGGGCAGCCCACGGTGAGGCAGCTGTGCCCCTGCAGCCATGGTGGTCCACGAGGGATGCAGCAATCCACTTGCAGCCCTTGGAGGAGACCCACACTGGAGCAGGTGGATGGCTGAAAGGAGGCTGTGACCCCGTGGGAGGCCTGTGCTGGAGCAGGCTCCTGGCAGGGACCTGCAGACCTGTGGAGAGAGGAGCCAGCCCAGGCTGGAGCAGGTTTCCTGGTAGGACTTGTCACCATGTGGGGGACCCACGCTGGAGCAGCCTGTTCTTGAAGGACTGCACGCCCTGGAAGAATGACCCATGCTGAAATAGTTTTCCAGAAGCTATTGTCCAGGGGATGGACTCATGTTGGAGAAGTTCACTGAGAACTATTTCCTGTTGGAAGGACCCCATGATGGAGCAGGGAAAGGATTCCTCTCCCTGAGCAGCAGGAGAAGCCACAGATGATAAACTGAACATAACTCCCATTCCCTGTCTCCCTGTGCTGTTGGTGGGGAGCAGGTAGAGCTGAGAAGGAGGGATGGGTGGGGGAAGGTGTTTTTAAAGGTCTAATTTTACATCTCACTATCCTGCTCTGACTTTATTAGTAATAAATTCAATTAATATCTCTAATTCTAGTCTGTTTTATCTGTAGTGGTATTTGGTGACTGATCTCTTCTTGTCTCAATCCGTGAACCCTTTGTGATATTTTCTCTCCCCCGTCCAGTTGGAGAGGGGAGTGGTAGAGAGGATTTGGTGGGTGCTTGGTGTTCAGGCAGGGTCAACCCACTACATCTAGCCATAGGAATGGAGCTAAATCACTTTCAGTAACTATAACAGATCAGCAGTGTGGAGAGCATGCTGGGCTTTCTGTGCCTCTTACAGCAGAAGATAAAAAGAAACCAGATGCTGATATACCTCTGAATTCTTTGCATGGCGAAAATAATTTGGTCTGTTCTCTGCAGCACACCTATACACCCTCTCACAGAATCATATGAACCAAGACTCTCGGCTCTCAAAACCTGTATCGATTAGATACAAAGGCTCTTCATTAGAGAAATGAAGCACCAAGTTTCTCTTCCACACATAAACTTGTGATAAAAGGGCTCCTATTGGGTTTTTCTTCCGCCTCTAAACATGCTCTGCATTTTCCATAAGATTTGAAGATACATGGATGAAAAGGGTGAGAAAAAGCATAGTCCGGGTAGAGTTCAGGTAACTCAGTAAACTAAAAACCTTTCTGCTGAGAGCAGCTGCTGAGTGCTGCCTAACATGTGTCATGGCACCAGTGAGCATTACAGCGAGGACTGGCCAACATATAAATTAATTTCTAAGTTCTTCAATTTTTAAAAGAATTTTCTTCGAAGTGCTGATAAGGTAATGGCACTATATACAACCTTTCTGATCTAATTCTGGTATTTTGCATTCCTTATGCTTTCTAGTTCAGATCCCTGATTACGGTGGGTCTCTTTTGGGGGAGATAAATAAAAATGCATTGGTATCTGTTCTCTTCCTCTGGATAGGCAGGTGGAGAATAGCACAAATAGCACAAACAGAATTTCCTCCAAAAGCAAATTATCTGGCTGCAAGCCATAGGCAGGCTGAAGCATGCACTAGAAAAACTCCTTGAAACAGATTCTTTCACCTCCATCAATTTATTAAAGGTTAAAGCAAATGCAATTTTAAGGGAAATAATAGAATGAGATCATCCTCATTTGCTGATGATCTTCAAGATATCATGCAAGCAGAATTTAAGAATTCATGTTCTCGGAGAACAAAGGTAATCTATGGGCAGTATTTTAAAAATATTTCAGAGAGAATCAAAGAATCTATGAAGCTACCATGAGACTATATTTTCTGAGTATTTGGGACATAAACAAAGCCAGAAAATACAGAGAAGTCTTTTTTGTTTTCAATATGCAGCTCCTCTCAACTACACATTTGAAATGTATGATGAGAACCTTCTTTGAAAGTTAGATAAAAATTGTTAATTGGCTACAAATTACTTTCAACATCAAAGTATGTTAATATAAATTTTTTTTTTGGTTTATGCTTTTAAGGTTAAAATTAATACATCACATCCAAACATAATTACTAGTAAAACATAATATTTAATTAGCTATTTAATAAATCATAGCTTAAGGTCTGAGTTCCTATACACTTTAAAGGTGTCATATCACCAAATTCTGGAGTACAAAGAGAATGTTAAAAATTACCATAAGCAGAATCTACTTCTATTAATGCTGTGGAATATTTTATGCTGTATAAAATTGCACTGTTCTCAAATATATAACAGACAATTACAGGAAAGTCTGTCACTCTTGCATATTGCATTGCCTGATCTTTAACAGCAAGATTTTCTACCAGCACATTGATGATACACAACACATCATTCTGCAGGAGCACAAAGGTGTTGAGAAGAACATAAGAACCTGAATAGGTGAATGCTAAAAAATTAGCAAAGGTATTTCATCTTCCTTTAGTTTTACTGATATAACTTATTTTCTTTAAAATAGTCATGCTATTTTAGCAAATGGAGTGACTCTGAAGTTCTCAGGTAAATATAACTGCAGATGAAAGACAACGAAAAAAAATTAAGTTTCGTAAGTCTAATGGATGAAGTCTCATTGAATATTCCTTACCTTCAGAAGTGCAACTCTGTAACACCACTAGGTTGAAAATTTGTACCTTTCAAACTTTGGCCGGTTTTTTTTCCGCTTAACTTAAAGACATTAGCTTTGCACTTTATCTGAACTTATCAAAATATTGTTAGATTTTGTAGAATATCAAAAAAACAGGGTTTTTTATATCAAAATAAGTTCAATTTCAAACCGTTCTCAAATATAATATTCAGACATTAGAATAAATGTCTGAAATTCATTCAGAAATTAGAGTAAAACTGAAATAATTTGAGAGCTTATTTTCTTAATGTAATGCACATTATATTTAAAGTATCTCTTATTAAGTGCCACCACCACCACTACAACATTTCTGTCTGAATCACAAAACACATGCAAAAAGATCAAAATACAAAGTTGCTTCTAAATACTGTTGATATCAACTTTTGTTTTTTAGGCAAAATTAAATATAAAGTTTGGCAATGTAAAGGCACACAGAATGACCACAATTAAGAAAAGGATGTGTAAGAATATTTTTTTGAAGTAAAACTCCTCACTTGAGGACATATTCAAGACATAAGATGAATCTTTCTATTCCGAGATCAGATGAAAAGCACATGATTTAAAATTCTGATTAATGTAAACTTAATGAAGTCCTATTTAAAAAAAAAAGAAAAAAAGAAAAAAGCAAACCACAAGGGTTTTATGAAGTTCAAGATGTAGCCAAAATATTAACAATGTATTTGAGGATTGTCTTCACAACACTCCTGTCTTACTGTCCACCATTTTGTAAAATGTGTATAATTGCAAAACATTCCAGTCAGGTACCTGACACCACATTGTGTAGTTTTGTTGCTTGCTAAGCAACATAAGTTATTCTGTTGGATAAGAGATGTATCAAGATGAGTAATGCTTCCGCTGACTTTGCAGAAAATGCAGTTATGAAAAAGAAACAGACAGTCCAGATGAGGCTTTAGTGAACTTGAAAGACATTTCTTTTTCTCAGCTTTGTTGTTCTACACACTTGGTCTTTTTTTTTCCTTTTCTTGGAGGCCTTTTCTATGTAAGATATTGTAATAGTTAAAAAACCAAAACAAATCTAATTTTTATTTTCTTCATATAGAATAATCCTTTCAGTGAATGCCTATTACAGATTGAAAAGAATTTATATAATGTGTCAAACCACTCCACCCTCTTAGCATCTATGAAAGTGTTTTAACTCAGAGGAAGTCTGTGACTCTTCAAGTGTAAACTGCCCAGAGCCCAGCTCATCTATGTCCATGGGATTACACTACATCTGACAGGCTGCGCTGGCACAATGTGCCAGCAATAATCAATCTTCCCTAGCAGAAAAAGCCAGCCAGAGCCCCTGAAAAGGTTGCACTAACCAATGCCCTGAGCTGCACACCCAGTCCAGCCTTGATGTGTGGTAGAAATGTGGGAGCAGACATGAGCTGTGCTTCCGGAATGGCCTAGTCCTATCAAGATAGGAACTGTATGAATGGAAATGGAAGCAGGAGTTTCAAATACAGAATGAGTGTGGGACAAAAACTGAACCTGATTGCCTTCCTTTGTCAGCAAAACTAATGATTTCATTATTCCAGATGACCTTGCTTCAGGCAATTCCTGTAAAGCAGCTATCAGAGCCCTGAGAGCACTAATATACCCAAGCTGACTGAAGCAGACTCACCGAGGTCCTTTCTACACACCCTGCCCATTGTCAGTGAGCTCAGCTGTGGGCACCCCGACCTGGCCTGAGCTATTCTGTAGATGTTGTTTCCAATTCTGCCTCCCTCCCTCTCTCAAGAGTGATCTTGTAATGCTTTGTTTTTCTTTTCTTTGTGGATTGATCACTTGTATGTACATTACAGATTTGTCTCTGTTTCTGTCTCCTGCTTCTTCTAACTTGCTTCCCTAGATGGACTCTGGACCTGGTCCATTGCTTGTGCTGTCTGGGACTTACCAGGGTCCCTGTTACCAGACACTGGTTCTGACTTCCCTGTTTAGATGCTGCAGAACTGTGCCTTGCACTGGCAGTGCCTACACCGAGGTTAAACTTGGATTCTAGTTTGTGATTCCTCTCATGGAGCAGCCTTGATCTTGCTGCTCCCTGTAAACAGGTTCAGTCTTCATAAGGTGTTAGAGTGTCCATCAGCTGCTCTAGATTTGATTTTTATAAAGGATTAAGTCTTCCTAAACTTACTTGTGTCAAAAAGGATTGGCTTTCATATAAATTAAAGTACTTTCCTTCAAGATTTGTTTTTCTTGACGGCGTGCAAGATACACTATTCACACCTATTACAGAAGGGGGAAACTATTTAAAAACATCCAACCAATGTAAAACCAATTAATAATGTACTGAGAATATAAACACTAAATACTTCCTCAGACTCTAGATATCACATGGACTTCTCCTGGGTATTTGTGGAATAAAAAATGTAAAAACAAAGCCCAGAAATTTAAAGCAATGGAATGATTTCATTTCCACATGCCTTTTTCCTCTTTTGGACAAAAAGAAGAATGCTGAAGAGCATGATATATAGAATATATGAATGTCAAACTCAAAAAGTCACTGTAAGGTCTATAGTACTGATGACCTTTAATACTGTTATTTGTTAATTTCACATGGTTGAAGCAATGATTGACCATATCTTCTTATGTGGGATATAGTATATATTCAGAATGAGAAGATTTCCCAAATCTTAACTCTACAGTCAATATTATATAAATAAAAACCCTCAAGAGAAACCAATGAGGCAACATTGCCTATCTGCTTAGAGGTCTCAGTAGCTACCTTCACATTTTTGTGGGCATTTAAATAGAAAAGAGTTTTAACGAAGGACATGTTTTGATAAATACAGGGGTTTTTTCCAAATAATTCCAAGAAGGGCTTCCTTTGAACCAGAAATAAACAGAGTGCTATTTATTTAGACATACCAGTTATCATGAAAGCTGGAATGATTTGATGCTGAACATTGATGCATCGAGAGAGAGTTAACACAAAGATATGGAAGAAAGGATAGACTAGAAATTACTCTGAACATGAACTGGGAATTACTCTGAAGCATTATGCTACATTAGAAGGACTGAACTAGAAGATGGTAATATAGAGGGCCACCACGTGACTAAAATTTTAAAAGGTTTAAAAAGTTATTAATTTAATTTTTAAAATCATACTGCAAACTCTCAAGTTGACATGCATGAATTTCTCTTATAGGCAATAGGGAGTACACCAGACATTAACAAAATGTCTCTAACATTAAAGTTTCCATCATTAGTACATTTTACAGTTCAAAAGGAACAACTGTGGTATATGATTTTACAAAGTATTCAGTTTTATTTTGAAAATACTCAGGTCTTGGATTTTTTATGAAGGTTTAAAAAAATCAGATCATCTTTTCATGTTGACAAATCCCATTACACTGCCTAAGGGAGTCCCTACCTAATAGAATGCAAAACACTTGGGAAATGTTGATAGACATCAGCTTGATCAATCAACTGGACATAGGAAATAGATACGAATTGTCTATTTAACATTTTACTTCTGATATAAAAATTGATTTTAATGTTACATTAAAGATAACCCAGGGATTCATTTAGTAGCAGAAGAGACACCAAGCCACCTCCCACTTAATAAGTGGGAGATTTTTTGCATTATCTCTGCATCCTAGTACACAGAGCATGATGATTCCACAAATACATACAGACTACTAAGCAACAATAACTTCTGTTTTGCTGTTTAGATTATTTACTATTGTCTTTGATATTTCATCTGAAAGTGAATTCCGTATTTATAAAGAAAAATGGAGTACATCTGGATTTTTTAAAAAGCTAAATTACAGAGAAACAACATAACAAACACGCAAAAATGAGATAAGAATAAATGTGGGCTTTTTAGTTGTACACTGAGATACAAATCACTGATCCATAACATGCAGAACTTAAAATTTGTTTTGTACTGGAAAATATCCCAGGATCATAAACTCTCAGAGACTATGAAAATGTAATTGCTAGGGTAGTGATAACATTTTTATAAGTTTCAACAGACTTTTATTAATTGTTTGTGGTTTATACTCTGAAAAATAAGAACTCAATATATTCAGTAAATGTGGTAATGAGTTAAACCCAATGGATAATATTATGACATTTCTTTTTTCTTTAAATTTGCTTCTGTGGAAATGCTATTATATAATACCTCATTGTGAGATAAAATAAAGGGGTTTTTAAAGTGTTTTTCAGTAATATATAATTCTATCATTTATATAAGCAAGTCTTCACAGCAACAGTCACAGAATGGTTAAGATTGGAAGTGATCTCTGAAGTAATTTTGTCCAATCCCCCTGTTCAAACAGGAACACCCAGAGCCAGTTTCACAGAACCATGTACAGATGGCTTTTGAATATCTCCAAGGATGGAGACTCCATAACCCCCATGATCAACCTGTGGCAGTGCTCAGTCACTCTCACAGTAATAAGATATTTCCTGATGTTCAGACAGCAGTTTCTGTCTCCCTTTGTGCCCATTGCCTCTGCTTCTGTCACTGAGCACTACTGAAAAGAGCCTGGATCCATCTTCTGTACACCCACCCTTCAGGTGTTTATATACATTGACAAGATCCCTCTCCGAGCCTTTCTTCTTCATGCTGAAGAGTTTCAGCTTCCTCAGCCTTTCCTCACAGGAGAAATGCTCCAGTCCCGTAATCATCTTACTTAATCATCTCTTTACTGTCCTCTCTGCAGTGTGTCCATGTCGTTCTTACTGGGGAGCCCAGAACTTGACATAGTCCTACAGGTATAGCCTCAGTACCAGTGCTGAGTAGAAGGAAAGCATCGCTTTCCTTGACCTGCTGACAAAACACCTCATAATGCAGCCCAGGCATATGCCCTCTACAAAAGAGGACACACTGCTGTCTCACATTCAACCTGATGTCCACCGAGACCCTCAGGTTCTTCTCTGCAAAGCTGCATACCCATAGCTGATGAGCCCAAGTATCCACTGGTACATGGAGTTATTCTTCCCCAGGGGCAGGATTTGGCACTTCCCTCTGTTGAACTTCATGAGGTTCATGTCAGCCCATTTCTCAAGCCTGTCTTGGTCCCTCTGGGTGGCAGCACAATCCTGTGGTGTACCAGCCACAGCTCCTATTGTCGTGTCTTCTGCAAACTTTCTGAGGGTGCGCTTTGCCCCAGTGGTCAGATCGGTAACGAGGAAGTTACAAAGGACTGGATCCAGTTTGACTCCTGGAGTACACCACTGGTTACTCCTGGAAAGGCTGACTCCATGACACACATCATCTTCCTCTGGGCTTGGCCACTCATCCAGCTTTCAGTTCGCCTCACTGTCTACTCATCCAGCAATACTTCATCAGTTTTTTCATGAGGATCTTGTGGAAGATCATGCAGAAATCTTTGGTAATGTCAAAGTAGACAATACACACTGCACACCCCTCATCTACAAGCCAGTCGTTTCACTTTGGAAGTTTATCAAGTTGGTCAAGTATGCATAACCCCTGCTGAAACCATACTGATTACTCCAGATAATTTTCTTGTTATTCATGATTTCCAGGATTAGTTGCTCCATTACCTTAATAAGGATCAAGGCAACAGTGAGCTACCTGAAGTTTTCCAAGACTTCATTCTTGCCAGTCTTGAAAAGTGACATTTGCTTTCCTCCTTTCTTTGGGGGCTTCTGCTAATCAGCATGATCTATTAAAGTTAAATGACAGTGACTTTGCAATGACATCAGCCAGCTTTCACAGCATTAAATGTCCAAAGAAAGTCAAAAAAAGTGGTGAAGGATCTGGAGCACAAGTTGTATGAGGAGCAGCTAAGGGAGCTGGGGTTGTTCAGGTGAAGAAAAGAAGAAGGGGAATTTTATTACCCTCTTCAGCTACTTGAAATGAGGTTGTAGCAAGGGGGGGGGGGGGGGTCAGTCTCTTTTAACAAGCTACAAGTGACAGGATGATAGGCAATGGCTTCAATTTGTGCCAGGGGAGCATTAGAATAGATATTAGGAAAAAAGTCTTCACTAAAAGGATGATCATGCATTGCAATAGGTTGCCCAAGGAAGTGGTGAAATTGCCACCCCTGGAACTGTTCATAAGGTATGTGGATGGGGCACATGGGGATATGGTTGAGCAGTGCACATGGTGGTGCTATCTTAACATTTGGAAAGAGTGATCTTAGAGAGTTTTTTCAGCTGTAATGACTATAAAATTCTATGATGCTATGATTTATGGGTGTATCTCAACAGGGCCCATGGGCACACATATATCCAGCTGGACTAAATATTTCCTGACTTGAGTGTAATCCATCAAGGGTGTCTCTTACCTGTGTTAGACTTTTTCTCTGGTCTCCAGGCTGCTGGATTTTTGAAGGACAGTATTACTAGCACAGACTAAGGCAAAGTCATTATTCACTAGCTCAAACTTTTCCATGTCCAGTCTCATTAAGAATGGAACTACATTTTCCTTTCTCTTCCCTTTGTCATCTACCTACTCACAGAAACCCTTTTCGGTGCCTTTCACATTTCTTGTCATATTCAACTTGACCTTTGACCTTCCTAAAGTTATTGCTTCACGCTCAGATAGTGTCTCTCTAGTTCCTGCCACGTTACCAGTACTTGCTTCCACCCTCTGTCAGTATCCTTTTTTTTTTTTTTCCATTTGAATTTGACCACGAGTTCCTTGATTATCCATACAGGCCTCTTGGTATTTTTGTCCTCTCTTTGAGACAAATAGCTCTTGAGCTTAGAAGTGGTGATTGATTTCCTTAGGCCCTTCCCTCATAGGACTAGAGTCCTATGGGACTCTTCCAAGCATTATCATATACCTCAGAGTATTGTCCCTCTGGAAGATATTGGGGTGGTTGAAGTTCCCCATGAAGTCCAGTAAAGTACAAAATAAGGCTTGAAGTTTAAGCAGCAAGATGGAAATACGTTGTTAGATTTTACACAGGTGAGCCAAGTATTGTTTTCTTCACTTCTATTCAGACATGCAATTCTGCTATTGTAATGGATTTTATGCCACTTGAGGGACAATCCTCTGTTTTGTTGCACATTTATTAAGAAATGAACATGAACAGGAAGTAACTTTTACTAAATGTGTAAGCAAATGACCAAGAGGACAACAAATCTGCAAGTGTATATCAGATATGTAAATGTGTAAATGAATATATGTAAATGAAATATCTAAATGAATATAAACATATTTGAAATTAAAAATATTAGTGCTTAAATGTTAAAAGTATGTGTAGCTAGCCAGAATGTATAATGAAAAAATGGCAGTGAAGTTATAATTACTTAGTAAGTCAGCTTTTTGGCAGTAACCCAGAAAGATCCAAATACATGTGTTACCCACCCCAGTGGTTTAACTGGGACTCAAGAATCTAGTACTACACACACTCTCTGGACTGGAGAAAAAGCCCTCAGCAGCTTGGAAGAAGAAGCTGTAAGTTAATGTTTAGTTAGTAAAAATGACACTGTACATATTATGCTATTTATTTTTGCCTTCGTTAGTGATACCACAGATTGTCATAGAGAAGCATTTGGTGGAGCATTAATTGCTTGTTCTTGATAATATAGACTAAAGGCTGGAAATGCAACAGTTTGGTATTGCTGGATTCAAAATGATTTTCTGTCTCTCACAAGTAGTCTGAATATTAGTATTATTCACACAAAACTGAAATTAGTACAAAAAGAAACACAGTGTCAGGTTGTGTAGTATTTATCTAATGCAATGCAGAAATCTACAGCCCATCTCTTCCTAGTAAAGATGTCTAGGACAGACAGATGCCCTATCTCCCTCCAGTGTATAGAAGGGGAGTCTGAACAACTCACTCAAACATAGCTGATTGTATTCTATACATGCAGAGAGATAATAATACTGATCTCATTCTTCCGCAAGCTTAGATTTTGCTGTTCTGTACCAAAACATTTGTTCTTATCAGCCTGTGTATGACTGAAGCCCTAACACCTAAGACTGCAAAACTGTGAAATTAAAATAATGCAATTAAAGTTGTGTTTTGGAACTTCATCGATTTTTTTTCCCAACAGAACCAAAGCTAATGCTCAGAATTGTACATTTAGTGGAGGGAAGGTCAGCTGGGGAACAGTTAGGAGGCACAACCTAAGAATTTCAATGCTAATTAAGTTAAAACTCATGTGAGTTTTAACTCACAAATCATACAAACGCATATTTATGTTTTATATAATTGTGATTAAACTGTCACATAAACATTGCTTACAGAGAGTGGGACAACCACATCTGCAATACAAGGAACTTCAAAAGAACAAAACTTACCTTTGAACCCAGCAGTACAATGACAAGAAAAGTGGCCACTTAAATCCATACAAGTAGCTCCATTTTTGCAAGGTGAACTTGAACATTCATTAATTTCAACTTCACAGAAGGGTCCTTCATATCCAGGCACACAGTAGCAGCTGTAGTTATGTAAGTGGTCCTGGCAGAGTCCATATTGAGAGCACTGGTTTCCAACGCAGTTGTCTATATCAAGTTCACAAAATGTGCCAGTGTAACCAAGGGGACATATGCACCTGTTATTGAATGAGAAGAGAGGAGGGAGAAAAATCCAACCAAATCGCTAGTCTGGTATATATAGGTCAATAATCACTAATAATGTTAACAATACTCTCCCTCTGAATTACCCACAAATGAACCACAATTTTTTATTCAATCTTCTTTCTTTACATTTAATTAGTCACTAACCTACTTCATTTCACATGCAATGCTAGCAATAAATTAAAATCTTATTTATTTACATAGGAAAAAATAAGAGCTATATTAATATTAAGCTTCAAATGAAAATACTGAAAGAGAAAATTCTTATAAAGATGAGTATTATGCATTGTAAGGGTTTTTTCTGAAAAAATAGTTGCTTCCTACAATATCTCTAGAAAAAAAGAATATTACAAACTGTTTGGAAATAAAACCAGTATAAAAGTGCTTTATCATTAGCAACAAAAGTTACAGTTTCTGTTTAACTAAAAAAAGGAATCTATAGAATTCTATAGATATTGTTCAGTATATTTTACAGAAATTCTTCAGAATATTTTTTTCCAAAATGTAGGCATACATCTAAATTGTGTAAAACTGGTGATGACTTTGTCATGTTTCCTTCTGCCTTTTTGTTTTCTTTTGCTGTGTGAATGAAAACAAATCTTGACTATCCCATAGCTGACCTACATTTCATAAAATTAGAAAATCCCTTTTACTTGGTGATATATTCTTTGATTGATCTTCTCTTTATCATGTCCAGAAGTGTCCTCATATAGGAGATAATTTTACAATAATCTTACATATTCTTGATCAATAGAGATGCTATGCAGAAGATGGAAAGAAGTAACAAGGTAAGGAAGCCTTGATTACAGTAATTTTCTCTACCAATCCATCTGGCAGAAGGAGTATTTTTCTCTTTATTTTTGACAGAAGTGAGTGCTCATGTGGCTCTTTGCTTCTGTCCTTGCTTACAAAGTCTGCATTTTTTTATGGTAGACATATGGAAACTAAATCAGGAGCTGTGTGCCTTGGAGTACAGCTAATGGACACCAACTGCTAATGGGCTTTTAGTCCATGGACCAAAATAGAGCTTGCTTGAAGTAAGCCCTCCATATCGCATATAGTGTGGTTGCGAGCTCTTCAGCACCACCCTTTTTGCTCTACAGATCCATTGCTACTGCAGTAATGACTCAAGTATATGCAGCTATTGTATTCTCTCTTCCAGCCTCAGTAACTTCTTAACAAATGAGAAAACTTTGCCTTCTCTTGAGAGCTTCAGCTGATTCCGTTTCTCATTTTTTTCTCATACAGTTACTTTACTGTGCTGGTTTTGGATGGGGTAGAGTTAATCTTCTTCACAGTAGCTAGTACTAGTATTCATTTGGTTTTAATCCACTGTTTTGGATTTGTGCTGGAAACAGGGTTGATAATATACAGGTGTTTCTGCTATTGCTGAGCAGGGCTTACACAGAGCCAAGGCCTTTTTGGCTTTTCGCACTGCCACGGTGGTGAGGATGTTGGGGGTACATGGGAGGTTGGGAGGAGACACAGCCTGGACAAGTGACCCGAACTGACCAAAGAGATATTCTGTATCACATGGCATCATGCTCAGAATTTAAAGTGGAAGGAAGGAGGAAAAAGTTTTGACTCACGGCATTTGTCTTCCCAAGTACCTGTTATGTGTGATGGGGCCCTGCTCTCCTGGAGATGGCTGAACACCTGTCTGCCCATGGGAAGCAGTGAATTCATTCCTTGTTTTGCTTTGATTGTGTGTGTGGCTTTTGCGTTTCCTATTAAACTGTCTTTAACACAACCCATGAGTTTTCTGTCTCTTACCCTTCCAGTTCTCTTCCCTGTCCTGCTGGTGCAGGAGTGAGTGAGTGACTGCGTTGGGCTTGGCTGCAGCTGGTGTTAGACAATTACATTTATAGCTAAATATAAGTTTTGACTTGCATAAAATTTCATTTTGCATAAACATTAAAAGCAGGTGTGTTTTTAGTTACCTTTAGTTGCACATTTTCTGAATCTACCTACAATAATATAGTAAAGTCATATTAATTTTTCTGGTGGAGTTAATCACTTTATTTCCTTAAGTTTTTTTACACTAACAATTAGTTTGTGCAGAGTAAAAATGAAACTATTCAATCATTCTTTGAAAATGTGTCTATTATCATTAACATTGAATGGAAAATTTAACTTAGAGCTCTCCTTAACAAGAAAGAGAGGATGAAGAATTTTCTGTAATTTCCTGACTGTTATCAGTTGTATAGCTTATCTTCAGAGACGACAGAAGAGCTGCACAGAAACAGATGTGATGTAGAATCTTCTAGTTTCAGTTTCACACTTCTGATTCCACACTATAAGCAATGATGTCACGAAAATCTTATTTTTCAATGCTTTGGCGACTGAAGAAATTGAAAACAGCTAAGAATCAAATGCTGTTTGCTTTTCCTGGTGAAATTATAACTGGATGTCTTTTAATTTAGTGTAAGTCATCTCCTAAAACAGCATAATTAAGTGCTGTACTATTATTATTATTGACTATTGTTTCTCTACAATAAATCCCCCCAAAATTTGTATACAGATATGTACAATACCAGAATTCCCACATTTAAGTGTATTTCTAGCTCAGGGAACATGTATTTTGCCCTTATCAGAGGGACAATCTGGCTGTGCACTGGCATCTCAGCACAGGGGCTCAGCCTCTCCATGGCCAGTCTGGGTGTCACTCCCTTTGCTGGAGTCAATAACTGCTGCCTCTCTTGCTTCTGGGGGTGGCCCATCTGATGTGAGTGTGGGTGTGAGATCTCCCAGCAGAGAGCAGGAGATGCTAACGACATCTCCCCAACCTCTTTCTTAAGGACGACTAAAATGTCAGCCTTATAAACCAGGGGCACATTGAAAGCAGAGGCATGGGACCAGAGAACAGCATATGAAAAAGTTTTGTATTAACATTAATGGGAATAACAATACTTTCTTAGCTTCATGTACGTCCTCTTTCATCCATAGCAAGATTTTGGGGGTACAGATACTAAGAGAGAAAAAAAAAATACCTTAATGCTTTTGCTACAAACACGGATTTTAGTAGTGAGTAGCAAACCCAAGTCATTTGAGGATTACTGTGCTCCCACACGTATCATGCAGATGATTGTATGTTACTAGTACAAAGCCTAAACATAGTGAATGTTGCATGATGATTTTATATGCTTGCAAAATAAATGTTAAGTGGAGATGCAAAGACAGGCATGGAATTTAGTCTAAGAAGAAATATGTTGCTAAAATGCGTGTGGTTATGGCACAGATGCAATGTGTTGCTACCAACTTTTTATCACTAAAGATCTCGAACAGCAGATGTGTGGGTAAGTCAGTTGGTGCTGGTTAGTCCAGGCAGTGTAGCTGTCAAGGTGTCACCATAGACTGCCTGCACTATAGATGTAGTGTAACTTCTGTTATTGAGTAAATAACCATGTACATCAAACGAATCTTTAAAATGACTGCAAAACCCGAAGACCAGACTGAAGATGTGCTAGAAGATGACCTTGCTATTTTCTATATTGATGCAAGAGGCATACAGGAGCACTGAAGCCTGGAATTAGCAAAGACTTTCCAGAATCTCTCTACTTTATTTTCTTAATATTTATCATTCTTTTATATATATATATATATACACACACATATATATATATTATTAGTACTAGTCCAAGCATATCAGCTGCATTTATTCAGTATTAATGATCCCTTTTTCCCATTGAAATGTGAACTATATGCACATAAGTGGTCTAAAAGGTTATTTAGGTTAACTTTTTATATGCATCCCTATTCTCTGCAGAAAAGCTGTTGTATAACTTATTGCACAGGTAGGTATTCCCTACGAAATTGTGACATATATTCACCTATCTTCTGGAGTTGTAGAAAAGTGAAGAAAAGTATTTCTCCTTTTTCTCTAGTGGAAGAAGCCTATTATTGCTGCAGAAAACTGTGTATATGACAGTACTAACTTTATATGGCACTGTCAACTAGGTCCTGCAGTCAAATTGCATCTATAATATAGGATGAATAAACTTGTCGGAGTCGGCGGGAGACAAGCACATCCGATGATGATCGACAAGTCTCAGTTTATTGCTAATAATACACACATTTTATAAGACACTTAATAGGCTCGTGCATGTTGCAAAATCATAGCTCATGATTGGTCGTTGTCTCGAAGGTCAGCACCACCCTGACCTGCATTCCTGCGGTTAGGGCTTCAACATTCTTATCGTTTTTTCTCCTCCTCTCCCATACTGTTATCCTCCTTTCCCATCCTGTTATTGTAAGACTCTAAACTCAAAAACATGCTGACCTTGAGCTCTGCTACACCTGCACAAGCTCGATGTTGCTGCCGTAGCCCCTTTCGCTGAGCCAGGCCTGCGCCAGGCTTCCCACATAAACTTGTAAAAAGAAAATTAGATATAAAAAATTATCTAATCAAACAGCTCAATTTACCCAGCTGGAAGAAAATGGAAAAAGTCAAGGATGAATAAAATAATAGAAGCTTTAAATTTTGCGATACTCAGAAATTATCTAAATTATGTTTACTTTTCACAATCTTGCTGGCATCATGCAAAGAAAAGTTTCATATTCTAAAGCATTTTACTGTACAATGTGTCACTTTACTCTTTCCTACTGAGATTGATTCATTATTTAATTGTATGCACTGAAATTTTTATACTGAATACTGAAGAATGTGTTGGCAATTCAAGTTTTACCATATACCAAACCTAATTTCTTAATGAGATGTTTTCCTGCAGAAAGGCTAATGAAATGCTGACATCAGAGCTGTAGCTATTGACTAAAATACATTTTAAAAATATATTAGTTCATCGTAACCTTTTAAAGAGTGGTAAATCCTACAATACAGCTTCTTCAAAAGTCTTAATCTAACAGTTCTCAGTCCTTCTTGCTGGGCTTGCCTGGGGTTGTAAGCAAGCGTAGGACTTCATCTGAACAGACTGTACTGAAGAAATGGGAAACAGGACAGGCAATGGAAACTACACCAAGTTTTAAATTGTGTCTTTTCACTTTGTTGCTCCTTTCCACTGAATAGGCTATAGTAAAGTATCTACTATTATTGTCTTATTTCAGTTAGGACCTTGGTTGTCTAAAATGTAATGTTGACAAAGAAAAAAATTTACAAGGGTGAAGAAAACAGTAATAAATTTCCCCTTGGATTTCAAAACAGGAGGTTATACTCGTTATAGAGCTCTTTAATTATTCATTAAATGCTTCTCATTGAGCCACATTAAATCAGTTCTCTCTCTTCTCCTACACAGAACATAAGCAAACAATACAGGTCCTTTAGAAGGGAAAAATTATTATTATTTTCCTTTTAATGTAGAAACATTGTCTATTTGCTGAGGTAATGAATCTTATCTGTAATTTTTTCTCTCAAGTATATATAACCGAAGGTCAAGAGATTCTTTTGGCATGTGGAGGCAATTAGTCTATTGCATGGTATCTGCCAGATTCATATTGACAGCTACACCATCAACCCAGTGGCAGGAGCAGTAATTCTTTGACGTTATCATTTTAAATATATGCTGATTGACTTACTTTATGATATCTCAAACAGCACAGACTCAGCTGGAGGTGCAACAATTAATTTGAATTAATTACAGGTTTTGTGTCAGTGTGATTGTGGCCACTTTAGTTGAAAGAGAAGGCTCACTAAACCAAAGGAGTAAAACTCCTAAGACTTCTTACTGTAATTATGAGCGCCTTAGTATGCAGCCTTGCTGAGAATTGCACTATATAAAATTTTAAAACTCCCCCTCCTTCACTTAGAGCAATTCCCCATCCTGAACTCAAAGGAAATTCTCTGCATATATATAAATATACCTCTATGTGACACTATAGTCTGGAACAGTAATTTCAAAATGAGAGGAGAAAAAGAACATGCCATGGTAAGGAGACAAAAACTTCGAAATATTTCATTCAGTTGACAGCTTATTTCCCATCTGGAAAAAAATGATGGCTTGCAAAACATTAAATCTTAAAAGAGGGGGATGTTCTTGAATCAAAGCTGGATATTTTCTCTGATTTCCTTGTGTTAGCAATACTATATCAAGCTACTACTAGAAAAATACATTATTACCAAAGTTTAATAATTTAGAATTTAAGTTTTAAGTTTTCTTAACTAGGAGAAAGGTCTAGAGTTTAACAATAATTTTATGTAAATAAAAAACATATATATATATATATACACACAAAATTTTGGCATATCTTTATCTTCTGCATTTATTAAGTGAGGTTTTGAATGGCTGTAATAGTTTTTAAAATGGATCTCTGTAGGGTTCTTAGTGGCACTTACACTTTTGATTCTCCATATATTCTACTGACAGTTTTCTTATGTCTTCCTGAAACTACTTTGCATCAAATAAAGGTTTTGATAAATACCTTAATAAAAAATTATACCCATTTTAGGATAGAAAGGCAAATTACAAGTCTTTAGAAAAGGTGGATGCACTTACATTCAGCATTTCTTCTTGTATTCTTTTGTTATTGTGTATTGGAAAAGGGAAATTATTTTTGTTTCACATGCTAACAATAACTTGGAAAACATCATTATTTTTAAGTCAGGCATAGTTTAGTTATTTTTAAAAATGCTTCACTGCCATTGAGAAACAACCATGCTTTTTCAACACAGCAGGTATTACACACTAAACATGCTATACTTTGTCTTGACAAAATAACCAATTGTGTTCTTTTGGGGTCAAGTTTTCTGCTAACAATACTGACCATCTGGGATTCAGATCTTAATGGTGTGTTTTTCTGTTCCTTAGCTAAACTGATCTGTCAATTTAACTTGTCATTCAAAGACTGGAAAAGTAAGAATTCAGTGTTTTCTGTCAGTAAAAGAAGTCTGGATTAACAAGATAAAATTGAAAGTTCTTTATTGCCAGCTGTCTTCAGAACTACTAATTTCTCAGTAAATGATATTGGATTTTGTAACATAAACATGGCTTCGTACTTCTATTAGAATTATTTTCCCGATAAAGAAAGGAAAGCCACAGATTTAGTCGCCAAATAAAGTGCCAAAATATGGTCCAGTAATTTGAAACAAGAGTTGATGGCAAGGTGGTAAAAAGGAAGGATGTTTACTTTGTAAGAATTCTTTGACAAAATTTCCTTTAACTCTGGTATACTGAGAATCAATCACTTGTCTCCATTTGTGTGCCTGTTCGGTGATTTCAGTTATTTTTACAAAAAATACTTAAAAACAGAAATGAATTTGAACAAATCTTTAATTGCTTCTATTTTTATTTTGTGCACTACTGCAATCGTTTCTAAGTAGAAACACTAAAGCATACTAATTACAGTGCTTCTAAGCAGGGCATGGCACAACACAGATTATGTCTTTGAATGTACATTTACAGATATTATGGAGAAGTTTTATTTATTCTGGATTTTATAGAGAAAAAATAAATAATTCAAGTGTGATAAGATCACCTGAACTCTGTTTATTGAAGAAAATCTTTCCCATTTATTTTTCACCATATTTTATAAAATCTCATTTTCAAATATCATGTTACAGCTCACTAAGGAGAGCATATACTTTATGGTTTTTTCAATAACTGAAATGATAACAAATTATCATTCAAATTTTAATAAGACACTCTATGACACAGTCCAGGTTCATAAAGTGTTTGCCATCTAATAAAATAGATTGTTTATGTGAGATTCTGCATAGTTGGTTTAACTTCTTTGACCAGTAAAGAGGAATATTTGTGATTCCTTCCTGCAACACTTCAACCTACAC
This sequence comes from Callaeas wilsoni, assembly GCA_013398955.1. Lineage (NCBI taxonomy): Eukaryota > Metazoa > Chordata > Aves > Passeriformes > Callaeidae > Callaeas > Callaeas wilsoni. The sequence goes on from VWPU01003049.1 coordinate 65,879, forward strand.
AGTTTTACTGAATGCACATCCTTATTCAAAATTAGTATTCCATGGCATTTTTAATATGAAAGTTATAGTACTGCATTAATAACACCTTTTTAATTCTTTCTGAAAGTCAAAATATCTTCATATGGCATAAAATACTTTATGAAGACTTGTATAGAAAGCAACATGTTAGTACCTGTATTTATTAATTCCATCTTCACATGTAGCTCCATGTTGGCACTGGTTTATCTCACAGTCATTAATATTCTCAAGGCATGTATTTCCAGTCCATCCAAGAGCACAGACACAGTGAGATCTCTGATTTTCTTCATTGTAGAAGCAACTACCTCCATTTGCACACACCTGAAGATGAGAATTACAAACACGTTGTATTGGGTTTGCAGGGTCAGGTTCTGGTGGCAGGGGGCGTGCTATAGAGGTGGTTTCTCTGAGAAGCTGCCAGAAGCTTCTCCCATGTCTGACAGACGCCAGCCAGCTCCAGGATGGACACACTGCTGGCCAAGCTCAAGCCCATCAGTGGTGGTGGTAGAGCCTCTGGGGTAACGTAGGTAAGAAGAAGGAAAAATCTTATTTCATAGAAGTAATTACAGCCAGAGAAGAGCTGAGTGAGAATATGTGAATGGAACAGCTCTGCAGGCACCAAGGTAATGCAGAAGGTGGCGGAGGGGATGCTCCAGGCACCAGAGCTGAGATTCCCCTGCAGCCCATGGTGAAGCCCATGGTGTGGCAGCTGTGCCCCTGCAGACCATGGAGGACCATGGGGATGCAGAGATCCACCTGCAGCCCGTGGAGGAGCCCCACACCGGAGCAGGTGGATGCTCAAAAGAACATTGTGACCCTGTGGGATACCCATGCTGGAGCAGTCTGTTCCTGAAGGACTGCGTCCTGTGGAAGAGACTCACACTAACAGATCAGGAAGAACTGTAGCCCTTGTGAAGGACTCACACTGGAAAAGTTTGTGGAGGACTGTCATCCCTGGGAAGGAACCTACTATGGAGCAGAGGGAGGACTTCTCTCCCTGAGGAGGAAGCAGCAGCAAAACCAACAAGTGATGAACTGACCATAACTCCCATTCCTCATATCCTTGCTGTAGAGAAGAGAAGGTAGAAAACTGGGAATAAAATTATACCTGAGAAGGAGGGAGGGAAGGGGAGAAGGTACTTTTAAGATTTGTTTTACTTCTAATTATCCTGCTCTGATTTTGTTAGTAATAATTCAACTAATTTCCCTAAGTGAAATCTATTTTGACTGTGATAGTAATCATTAAGTGATCTCTCCCTGCCCTTATCTCAACTCATAATCCATTTTGTCTCCCGTGTCCAGTTGCAGAGGGCACTGATGGAATGGCTTTGATGGGCACCTGGCATCTAGCCTAGGTCAAACCATCACATATATAAAGAGTTCATTCTTTACATGTTGGATTTTTTCCCCAAGAGTTTAATGGAATAAGCCATTGGTAATAAATATGGTTATTTAATCTTTTTATGTTGTAATAGTAAAAAAGATATCTCCAAGAACCTAAAATACTGAGTGTTATTAAATCAATATATCAATTTATTGTTTATTTGGCAAAAGGCATTTATGTTTTAATTTAACAGTATAATTTTCACAACTGCCCTTAACATATGCTTGTTTTAGGAGGGGCAATAGTGAACTAGACAGTTATTTTTTTCATAGAAAGAGTAGAGCAACTGCTCCTACACTGTATAATTTAGCTTAATATGTTGCTATCGGAAAAAAAAGAGACCTTTTTTTTTTCATTTTAGTTATAATGCTGATTCAATCTATTCTTGAATATTTTATATGTTTATAAATTACATCTATGCTGTCGAAAAATCAGAAGCTACTTTATTTTCAATTTGCAGATATTGAAAGATTGGTAAGGTTAGACTGGAACAGCTTTTTACCTTTTTGTTTTTAACTGCTAATATTACTTACTAAACCAGTATTTCCTGTATTCTTCAAAAATTACAGAAAGTTATAAGTCTGAATTAATACTCCTTTCCTCCTTTTACTTTTAGGTTCCATTTTCATTTCCATGAAAATTTTGCCAGTATGAAGACAGATAACTCCATATTCATTTCAAAGCAATTAAGACTCCTCCTTCTAATCAATTGGTTTTTAAAGAAAATGGTGTCTAGAAGATGAGTTAATGCACTAGTACTTCAGTTTGATTGAGTCTGAATCTCTTTATAATGTCATTAAGATTTGTAATAATAACAGTCCTTGGCAGAAATATTCTAATATTCATTTGTCTTTGATTAAGTTTTAAATTGACCTCAAAATGAAGAGATTTTTGTTATGCTCTCTGCACTGAATTTTAGACTTACCTTGGGATACTTATTCAATATAACAACATCTTGAAGAAAAATGCAGCTCAACATAAATGCAAAAAATCCCCTTCTATGTGTATGGTATGGGAATTGTTATCTTCTTTTATATTATTTTTGTGTGTTCATGTATTTTCTTACTTTTGTATTTATATGATTTTGCCGGATTTTGTCTTGACCCTTACTATTTTCTCAGAGCTTAAATAGGTCAAATTAGCTTATACTCAAGAAAACCATCTAAAAAACCTTAGGCAATTAAGGCAAATATTTCAATATTGCCACAACATTATGTTTATCATATTCTTATGTCATTTTGATACTTTGTACTCTGAAAAAAGGTGCTACCCTTTAGTGCAATTTAAAAATTTAAATTGAAATGAAAGCTATGGAATGTATTTAAATACAAATCTTATGTTTCAACAGACCATAAACAGGTCCATTCTTGTCAATCTGACCATCATACTTCTGTCTACGGCAAGCACTTTAACAAAAATCCGCCTTTTCATATAGTCAGGATAAAATGTAAGAATCATTTTCTTCCAACATCAACCAGGAGATTTTATTTCAGCTAGGGAATATAATTAGTCCTTAGAGGATTTTATTCTTGTCCTATCTTTCCTTTGCAGGAATTGAGGGATATAACCCTGCTATAAGTCTGTCTCTTCTCTAAGTATCGTGTGTTGTCAAATGCTCAAGATAAGATGGCAGTCATTATTTCCAACCCCTCTTGCATCTTACGTTTAATGGAATTCTCTGCAGTTTGAATGAAACTGCATTTTGCATATATAAAAACATGCACAGACACACATATTTATATATTTTTCCCCAAACATATAATTTTACTATAGTCTTTAGGTTTTATTACTACAAAGTCAATTGTACCTGAGTATTCAAATTTTTCCAGAAGTGTAATTTTATTTAATCTGCCCTATGTTTTTTCCTAGACTGGTGGTACACTAAGGAAGTAGATAAAATGTTTGTCTTAAAACTATTGAAGACAGAAATTGCCTTACTTTTACAGATGAAGAAACTTTGTAAAGTTGCACAACACGTAAGGACCAGAACAAACATGAAAGCGGCAGCTCCTCTAAACACTAAATATATATTGAGCATATAGATATTTCCATTGAAAAAGTTGGAACTATGGTCTTGACTGCAAGTGCAACATGGGATCTTTGGCTCATAAAAAGAGAAAACTTTAAAGTAAAATCCATGAGTGGAGTTCAATAAACTTCTGTATTATATAAAGCTGTAGATAGACACTGAGAGAAACTTTCTGATGTGGTTTAATTCCTAACTCGTGTGGGAATTATATCTGACAAACCAAGTTGATGTCTGCTAAGAGTCTCTCTTTACATCTTAAAACTGAAAAGAGAATGAAAAATAATTGAACAGTACTTTTTAATTCCTATGCTTCCTTTTAAAAAACAATAACCATTGTTCAACATCTTGCAGGTCCCATAGTTTATGGTTACACTTTCAAATTTTTTATAGTAAGTGCTAAAACAAACTGATTTTTTAAGCTTGCTGAGAGAATTTTGAAAAAGAAGTGTTTTAAGGGAAGTAATAAAATTTTTAAGTTAGATGTAGCTGTGGCCACTAAAAATAATCGCACATAGAATCATAGAATAATTAAGGCTTGAAAAGACCTCTAAGGTCATTGAGTCCAACCCTTGATTAACCACCACCACGTCAGCTAAACTGTAGCATTAAGTCTCACATCCAGTTGTTTCACCGCCAGGGATAGTGGCTCCATCACCTCTCTAGGCAGTCTATTCCAAAGTTTAACAACCCTTTCTGTGAAGAAACTCTTCCTGATATCCAACCTTAACCTCCTCTGGCACAGCTTGAGGCTATGTCCCCTTGTCCTTTCACTGTCTGCCTGGGAGAAGAGGCCAACGCCCACCTGGCTACAATCTCCTTTCATGTAGTTGTAGAGAGTGAGATCTCCCCTGAGATGCTTTTACTCCAACCTAAACAACCCCATCTCCCTCAGTCACCCCTCATAGGACTTACTTTCCAGACCCTTCACCAGCTCCGTTGCCTTTTTCTGGACACACTCCAACACTTCAGTATCTTTCTTGAAGTGAGGGGCCTCGAATGTCTTAGAATGCCTCCTCATTTGTGATTGTTTGGGTCACAGGTGGGCTTTCAAAGTATATAACTATTCAGGGATGTGGTACCTTCATCACTGGAGATTTTCAAAATGTGATTTATAATCTAACCAAGGCTTGCTTTTCCATGAAAGGCAGGACTAGATGGTCTAATGAGATCCCTTCCAACCTGGGCTGTTCTGTGGTTCTGTGGTTCTGTTACCTAGGCCTATCATGTTGCACTACAATTACTTGTTATTATGAGTGGTCTTATGAATTCTCTATGAGCTTCTGGTAATAAAAATATTAAAATTTGTAGCATACATTGAGTATTCAAATGGAAAAAGCCTTTTTTCTATTCCTTTTCATGTCTACCTGAGTACATTACATAAGAAAAGGCATTACAACACAAAGTGGCTAAATTTAGTCCTGTTGGAAGCCACTAATTTAAAGCTGAAAAAATTTTGGTTTATTTAGAAGTCCTTCATAATTTTGGTGCAGAGCAAGCAGGCATTGTCCTAACTAGAAAGTTAAGATTAGATTTTGGAGTTTAAAGGAAGATATCCCCTGTCTTATTCTGTTCACCTCCATTTTTTTTTAATATGGAAAAAAAAAAGAAATTAAAAAGAACCGTAATGTATTAATTGTTGGGCTGGGAAAAAAAAAAACAAACCCTAATGCATTAATATCATTATATATTTATACAGAGATAAAAGAGCCCCAATTAATTGTCTATTTTTTGTTCATTAAGTAAATATTACAAATAGTAGCATTCTTTTCAATCTATTTTGCTGAATACACAGAGGTAAAGCAGTTCAGCATAGCTGAGGTACCACTGGAAATGTAAAAGAAATGAAAGGATGCAAAAATATATACTTTTTTTTCATCCACAACAAATAAATTAAGAATTAAGTGCTGAATAATTAAATTTGTTGACTAATATTAATCTTTATTTTCAAATGATTGCTTACACTATTTCAGAAATTTACTAAAATATATTTTTGAATACAGCCTTTGTTTTTTCTGATAAGGAAATGATATCACTTTAACTACCTGTAAGCTAAGAAAACAGGTAAAACTCAAATATGTAATTCCATAATTTTTTTTTCTATTCCTTTTCCCATTAGAAAATCTACTAATTATTCATATTATGCCTAGATCAAGCATCTCATACAGAGAGTGTATATTGAGATAGATATATATATATTTTTTTAAAAAATATAAAATTACATTTTTTCCCATGTAACATTTATGATAGTCTATGGAATGTTTGTATGAATAAATTAAATATGTCTGAGGGATTTTAAGCAAATATTACAGTAAAATGTTTTACTAGCTCTCATCAGCATCCTTGGCACACCATAACTAGCCATAATGATAATTGCACCATTATGATGCTGTGCCATGTACAATATATTTGCACTCAGTATGACACTTTAAATCATAAAAATGTTAAAATTTACCAGATGCTGAACAATTTAAATATAAACCTTTGAGCCAGTGAGTATTTCAGTGCTATATTTCATATTCACTGATAAATGTCTACTCATGAATTTCAAGGTGACATAAATATTGAATGTTCTTTGTAAATATGTTGCCTACTATGCATAGTATATTTTTATGGTGCATATAATTCAATAAAATAATTGATAAAGCCTTTAAAACACTCATTATCACGTTTGTGTAGTTTTTTGGAAAGCTATATAGCATTATGTAAAGAGCTTTTAAAACAACTATCATAATAAAAAAGTGCAACAGTATTTTAGTTTAACTCATACCAAAATCTCATAGTCCACCCTGATATGAATGAATCCCACCCAAATTTAATTGAAAAGGTCACTAAAGGATAGTGAGGATACAATAAAAACATTTCTTCTAGAAGACACTGAAAGCGCAAAAGTAGTATTCATTTCCATATGATGTGAGCACTGAAGAGTAAATTGCAAGGTGAATTTAGATTTTTTTCTAACTGCATTTTCATCTCCCATTGAAGTGTAATTAGTCTTGCCTTTTTGTTGTTGAAGATGGTTTTTATTTTGTTTGCAAAGGAAATGAAGCTTTTGTCATTCTTTCTGTGCATTGCTGTACCATCAGCCTTATATCTGGTAACTTTTAAACATATCAAAGATTGCAAAGAGATTTTGCCTAAAGTTCTTCAAGTTGCATAATATAGCAGCAGCAAGTAGGGGACAGAAGGAGACAGTGACTAAACCAATAAAGAATAAGAAAACCAGAGCTCAGGCATTACAGGGTTTGTTGGACAATGACTGGACTAGCCAGATCACGCACTTTTACATGCATATGTTACACAGGAAAAAGGAATATTAGCATGAGAATACATCAAGAATGACTAGTATGTTTAGGAAACCCGTGTGAAATAAGGCTTAATCAGCTCACTGCTATTAGAATAAGTTATCTGATTTCTCAAAGAACGCTGGAGGGAATATATCGCTTTATCCTACCTCTGTATTTCCAATGCATGGTGATAAACACGTGTAATTAAATCCGTGAGATTTATCCATACACAGTGCTCCTGGGGCACAGCTTATATTGTTGAATAGGCAGGCATCAATATCGAGTTCACATCTTTCACCTTCAAAACCTGCACCACAAAGAGAATGTTTAATCACAGTTCATTCAGAATATTGACATAATGTCTGTTCAGGGTGTTAGCAGTTAGCACCACTCTAGTAGAGTTATTTGGCAGTTTTATTTCCTGGACAAAGAGAAAAAGTGCGTTTCTTCATAAAAAGGTTCACTGCATTTGTTGAGATACTGTGCTATTTTATGTCGCTATTTCTTAACATAAATATTTGGATGACATTTTATTTGTTCTGTTAGAAAATAGAATAAATTTCCAATGGCTCACCTATAGGGCAAGTGCACTTAAAATGATCTTCATAGCCAATACATGTTCCTCCATTTTCACATGAATTGGAACCGCAGTTATCAATTTGCACCTCACAGAATTCTCCTGAGGTAGGAAAAAAAAAGTCCTAAAAAGTTTAGGAATTAATATCACATTCTTAAAGAAACACCATAAGTCATATTAGTAATATTGATGGAATAGCTTTCTTTAAATAAGATCTCTGGAATATTAGTGAAAGACCTTTTGTAAGTTTTCAGACTCTTTTTCTCTCCACTTAATACATAGAAAAAAGAGATCTCAGTGTTTTAAAAAAACAGTCAAACAAAAAATACTTTTTCAGCATTTGAAACAATTTCGGATGCATCCAGAAGGGGATACAGAGCTGAAGAGGGTGGATGTTCCCCAGAAACAGTTAAGTGAAATGGAGGTAATGCCTTTCTATTTTCTTCTTTTCCTGCTGCATGAGTCAACACTGATATCTACTGAAGACTTTGGAATCTATTATATACATATTTCATTATGTATTTTCTGAGCTCTGTTTTGGCTAGGGAAAGGCTAGTCCACATTTATCTGAGGTAACCTTTGGTGTCATTGACTGAACAACTTGCTCATTTAGCTGAAAACTGTTTTTAGCCCAGCGCGAAGACATAATTGAACTTGTAACTGGGCAGTTCTAAAGAAAGGTACTGAAGAGAGATATATCTCTGACAAAGTGATATGAATCAATGAGGAAGACAATCAATTTTACCATTAGTCTTGGAAAACAAGTAGATTTGACAAAAACAAAACACTTTCAATTTTTATTCCTATTCTTTTTGTACTGAAAACAATGTAATGAATTATTTGTATATATTCTTGACTTTTGTTTTTCCTCGTTATTCATATGCTTTGTTTCATTTTCCTTGGTTGTTTTCGTTGTTTTGTTTTGTTTTGGTTTTTTTTTTTTTTTTTTTTTAAATTCACTATTTTACAGCAGGAATTTGGGGGCTGTGGGGCAGGGGCAGCTTCCAAATTTAGAAAAGATAAAAAATAGAGAAAAGAGAAAAAAAATCTTCACTGCTGAAAAAACTAGAAGAAGGTGCAGGAGTTCTGAGATATTTTGAAAAGGAAAACTTCAGAAAATACAACAAGTGTAAATTACTGAGGTTTTTACCACCAACTTGTTTGTAATCAGTGTTACTTCACTTTATGACTTAAGCAGAAAACACAGAAGAGCTGTACAGAAGAAAAATGTTTGGGAGGAAGGAAAAATGTGGATAATTTCTTAACTCAGACAATATGTGCTGTAAAATTTTGAGTCAGAAGTTAGTTTTTTATTTGAATTTCTTCATATGTCAAAAAATAAAAGAAATTAATTTAATTCAAATAAATGGTTTTAAAATTTTTAATCATCTCTCCTTCTGATCTAAAGCTAGAGACATCAGGAGCACATAAATTAATAGGACAAAATTTGGTAAGAAAACTACTATGTCTCTCCTTCAGCATTTTCTGCTGTTTTCATTCACTCTTAGTATGCTGGAATGGAGTGCTAAATTAAGAATAAAAGACAGCTCTTTATGTATTTCTGTAAATACAAACAGAAATATGCTGTGGTTTTTTGGTCAAAAATCTCTATTTTGAGCCAACAGGTGCTGAACTACTAATGCAATCTCATGTATTTACAAAGAGGTTGACCAATATGCTTTTAAGGATTTTTAATATTTATTTTATCCTTTCTCTCTTCAGTTAAAAATTGCCCACTGATAACATCTATCAAATTTTTAACAGTCAAGATTATATTTTAGTCTAATTTATAAAGCTTACTGAGTTAAAAAGATTTTAAAGTAATATGTAATAATAGAGAACATAGGAAAATAGGAAATTAGATACTTCTTTCTATTTAATATTATTATAATATGTAATATTACATGGGAAACCTGACCTTATATTTACAAGACACTCATTTGCTTTGTTCATATTAACTCTAATGGTAACCCAAAGTATCCTCATATCTGAGGAGATTTCCTCATGCTTAATACTTTTAGAAAGCCACTTTCTTTAACAGTGGCTGGCAAAAAGGCATGCTAACACTTAAATAGATATTTTCATTCCAAAATCAACTGAATGTGTTGAGGAAGTTGCAATCTTCTAGGAGCTGTGGGGTTTGTTTTGTTTTGTTTTTCTTAAAGAGGTTTGGAAGGCAAAATCAGGAGGAAAAAAAAAAACCCTGGAAAAAAACTTCAACTCAATATGTATTTTGGATCAATTTTTTTCATGTTTATTCATGGCAATGAAATTGTCTTGTCCAAGAAACCCTTATGAATAAATATTAGTCCAACCCAACAGGCTTTAAGAATTATTTTGCTATAAATCTGAAATTCTTATAGTGGCTGTATCCTTTAAGCAAACTTTATGACTTTTCCCCACCACAATGAGGTCAAGAAAACTGAGTAACTCCAAACTGTTATAAAATTTATTGGAGTCTGAATACTGCTGAGAAATGCATAATTTATGGTATTAAAGTCTGATTAAGTGATAAATGGATATCAGGAGAGATCTCCACAGTAATCCACTTAGCTTTTAATGCCTAATTATCACTTCATAGTAAGTAAGGGCTGAGTAATTGAGAAATGCAGTACTTAGAGAACTCAAACAAGATTTTTGTGGACAATTAAGCATGTTATTCTCCTATCAGGAATAAGTTCTGCAGGCCTCAGGAATAAAGGCAAAAATAAAGAAATTTTACATTAGAAGGAGGGAAAAAAATTGATTAAAGACTACAGTTGCACCGTTTATTTTTGTAAATGACCCTATACATTTTTTATCTAAGGATGTGTTCTTAAAAGTTAAATTGTTTAATTATTTTCCTTAATTTTCTTTTGCTACCAATATATTTAGAGGAAATTTTCTTGTCCTCCCTGATTCTTGCTCTTTTAATTTCCAGCTTAGCTTTGGCTTTTCTAACTCCATCCATACACACACAAATAATTTCTCTATGTTCTTTTTATGCAGCTTTCAACTTCCGCTTTCTGAGTGCCATGGGATAAGACATTTAATTGCATTAACACACTAAACCTGAATGAATATGCCTTGCTTCTCATCTGTGCGTTTGTTAGCTTAGAATCCACGATGAGCTAAAACAACTACATAGCTCTGGGGTTGGTACCAGCCAGCTAAGAAACAGATAAATTAGTGTATTTATGTCTGTACCTGATAGTAATCTTACTAGTTTACTTATGTAAATAACCACAAATAAACCCATCTGGGTAAAGTTCACCTAAGAATTCTAAAGAGACTAAAATGTGACATTGCTGAAGCAACATAAGTACAGTGAGGAATCCTTTAAATGGACTTTGGGACCAGAAGGAAAAGTGGAAAATTCAATACAAATTCTAAAAGTAAACTGAGGGATTTTTATCCTGTAGTCCTGCAAAACAACACTGCCTCCTTTAGCTATAGACCATAAGCTTTCCACTGAATTTGCAAGGACTGAGGGTCATCAGACTTGATCTGTCTTTCCTGTAGTGATGTTTTACTTGGCCTAATTGTGACAGTATTTTTTTTTTTCTTCTGATTTGCTTTACTTTTGTTTATCTTTACATGTAATAACCATAGTTTTAAATAGAAAATAGGAACAAGTAGACATTATAAGTATGCTTGTATTTACTAGTCTAATGCAGTGCTGTATACAAATACAGAGCTGGTACCATAACAAGAGACCTTGAGAACTAGAGACATAGGACATGATGTGAGGAACACTGAGGTGATGAGAGATGGGACACCTCATAACGATAGACAACTCATCAGTGCCCGCTTAAAGGACGAAGACCTGTAGCTGGACAAAACTGGACTTAAGGCTAACAAAAAGAACAAAGAATTTTTATGTAATATACTTTAGACCCACCATAAAATGTAAATTAAGATCCAATACAGAACTGCAGTCCAATGAAAAAAATGTGTAAGTGGACATATAGAAATGACCCCAAGTGGATCCTGGAGATGAAGAAGAAACCATCAGTATCAATGTTACATTCCTTCCAGTGAAGGACTGCAACACTGCTCCCAATAGCAGCTCTATGAAACCATTGACCCTAAGATCTGGAGGAGGAGGGACAAAGGTGAGTATACTATTATAAAAAGGGATAGAAACTAAAAATTGTGTTAAAACTGCATTTTCACTCATGTTCTGTAGCAATTAGATTTGCCCTGATAATGCTTTTAATTTTAATATTTCAGTTCATTGTCAATACATTTTTGGCTTTATGTGCATATATGGTGTGCTTCTACCCTGCACATAATAAAGATTTTCAACATAACAGAATCATCTAGAGGGTTATGTACCATTAAGTCTGACTTTATCAAATAACTTCCTGAGGGTTCTTAAAAAGAATATAACTCACGGTTGCATTCTATATTGCACAGTGTAGTAAAGCCAGCACATCTAGTGTGTTTCATTTTTAACTGACCCAAACATTTTAACCTATAAAACAGAATTTGTATTCCTTTGGACTTTGCTGCACTTACAATTGGTAGAGATATTTTTAGTTTTATGTGACCTGCTTTAGTCTATCTTTGTAATCTCCTCTAGTCTATTTTTGTACTCTCACTCTCAATTTAATAGTATCTTTTTTTTTTTTCAGAAACTATGTAACAATCAGTGTGCTAATAAAGATTATATTACGATGATCTACACTAAACATTTTCAATTGCTAATTTGTATGGTAACAAGTTTATCAAACAAAATGTAACACATGACCTAACCCTTCTTTTCAGTGCACAAGTATTGTATCATAATTATTTTTAAAATTATTTTTCTCCAAAATTAAAGTAATTTTATGCAGCTACAACTCAAGACTTTTTTTAATGTTTTTTGTTCCCTGTCTTTGAAGGCAGTCATAACACCCAATTAGATTTATTGCATATATACACACATGTGCACATGCTGAAATACTCACAGAACCATTACTTTTAAACCACTCAAACCAAGAAGCTAGTAGGAACTTTAAAAAATATGCTCTTTGGCAGAGCATGGGCAGTTAAGATTCACTCTGAAATGTCGACCTTTACATCCATGCTATTACATTTTATGTAATGAAAAATTCCACTTTTGCTGTATGATTGGTCTCATCCTGAACTCAGTCCAAAAAAGGTCATATGAGTGGAGCACTCTAAAATTCTCTGTTCTTTCCACGTATCCTAAAGAGACCACAGCATGACAAGCCTGGTACGGACATTGTAAGCAATTGAAATGTACATGTTTTATTCCACTTCCCTGAACTTTACATTTATTTATTTATTTATTTATTTTCAAATACCCTAAATCCACTTACAGTAATACTTATTGGAACCACTAGAAGATTAAAGATAGGTTTTCATAGATTCTGAATATTTCCTTATTTTCCCTTGAAGTTATGTAGAATTGTGCCATAAGTGTATTCTTAAATAAATCTAGGTATAGTGGTAAATCTTTGTGGTTTTCAAAGTAAAGTAATTTCAGTGAATGAGAAAAGAAAGAAAAAATAGCAGAAATGAAGAACTGATATGGCATTCACAAATGTAGGTGTTCAAAGTTCTGCCTGACAGTTGAACACTCAAGATTAAATGAATTGGTTTTGATGTTAGAAAAAAGTCTTTTATAAACAAGTTAGCAAAAATATTCAAATGAGGATTTAAGATTAATACATGTGGTTTTTCAGTCTTCTTAGAACAAAATATAATTGCCAACTGATAAAACAAAATTATTCTATCTACAGCTAAACATTAAAGAACGATCATGTTATTGTTCTCATTGGTGGAAGCATTTTTGCTATAGGTGGGTTGAGGAAACTTGAAACTGGAAAATTTTCACCAACTATAGAAGAAATCTAGACAACTTCTTCAGAATAAATTATTAAATTTTAGATTTCTAAAGTACATCATACTGAAATAGTTCATTTATTGATGATCACTGCAATATCCTTGTATTTAATGAAAAAAAATTAAAAATGATATAGCCATCTGAAATGGCAGCTGGCATCAGAATGAACATATTTATCTACAACTGTATTTGAAATATCTAAAAATATTTATTTTGTCTAAATGTGCAGGTTTAATTATATTTTTTCAGTTCTTTTATTTCCAAAATTCTTTTGTATCTCTATTTTAAGATGGTGTTTCACAAATCCTTGTGGAGAAGAGTTATTCTTCTGAAAGAAAGAAATTAAATAAGGTAAACCCAAAACCAATGCAATAATGATTTTCTAATGACACAGCTTTTCTAATTAACATATAAAGGGGATCCTTTCCATTAGCTCACAAAAAACAAGAATTTACTGGGGTTGGAGATAACATTTCCAAGACTGGAACTCATCATGCACTAAGTCTGATTAGATTTTGATTAGGTGTAAGTGATTAGTCACATTTACACCATATCACGGGCCAGTGTAGAAAACTATTTCCTTTTTTTGGAAAGCAGCAAACCTTTTCAACATAAAGACATACATGTCCCAATAGGTAAAGCAGTCAAAGTAAAACACCTAGCTTCATTAAGTACTGTCCCAGCTTCAAAGACTAAGGGGATACAAACTATAATAGGAAGATTTTCCAGTTCAAGTGAACATTATTATGCTTATTCTCAAAATTTACCAGCTATCATAATTTATTTACATGGAGCTGAATTTAAAGCTTTTTGAAAATATCAAAAAGGCTTCCACTGATCACAGTCAGCTTATGACTTAGTGCAGTTGTCTACTACTGCATGAATTATAGATGGTTAGATATTCTCAAATGTTAAATATGCAGTTAAAATTTTACCTTCTCCTGGTTTTCAATGCAATTAATCATTTAAGGGCACTTAGGAATAGTCCTTTCTGAAAGTTCCTCTGCAACTGTTGTTTAAGCACAGTCTTTAGCTGAGATCCTTTTTACAGAATGTAATTAAATTTGTTGGAGATGTATTTTAATAACCTTGGCTCTTAAATGAACTCATTATTCTGGAACATACAATTAGACTTTTGACCATTTAATAGATTATCTCTCCTTTCTCTTAACTGCATTCAGGATTTAGCTGGAAATCTGGTCATAAAGATTCTTCTCTTGGCAAAGTCTTTTGCAGATCTCTCTTTAAAAGTCTCTTATACTCTTGTGAAAGTTTTGTTTGTTTCTTTGTTTCGCTGTTGGTCAAAATGCCCTGTATATGGCTCATTAAAAAATCTGGTTCATATAAAAACCACTACAGGATACTAGAATACGCAAAACAATTTTCATGCCTGGAACAGAGAAATTTCATCTAGCTTGATCCTTTTTCGCTCATCCTATATGAAATATGAAAAAATACAGAAAAATCGTTCACAGAGACACTCACTGAGAGAGAGCAAATTCCAGAAAGAGCATCCTACCTAGCCTAGAAAAAAAGCACCATACTTGCAGGTTCCTCTGCTCTCTGGAAGAGTCTTGAAAATCACACTTGGGTTCCAGAGAGGAGGTGTGGTTTTTTTAAGTTTTAGAAAATATTCCTTGGCAAATTGAGTCTAATTATTTACATACAAGGATTCTGGATTGAGAATAAGATAATGTCTTATGAGCCTGGAGTAAAGGTAAATGTCAGTGCATCGAGGCAGCAGTCCAAATTTGGATGAGTGAAACAAAGATTGATCGTGGAATAATAGACTAGATTGAGTTGGAAGAGACCTTTAAAGATCATTTAGTCAAAACATTCTTGCAATGAGCAGGGACATGTTTAACTCAGGTTGCTCAGAGTCCAGTTCAACTTGTCCTTGAATGCTTCCAGAGATGGGGCATCTGTCACATCTCTGGACAACCTGGTCCAGTGTTTCACAACTCTCATTCTGAAAAATTTCTTCCTTATAGCTAGTGTAAATTTATTGTCTTGCAATTTAAAGCCATTACCCCTTCTCTTATTGCTACAGACCCTTGTAAAAAGTTCCTCTTCTG
Organism: Callaeas wilsoni; assembly: GCA_013398955.1. Classification (NCBI taxonomy): domain Eukaryota; kingdom Metazoa; phylum Chordata; class Aves; order Passeriformes; family Callaeidae; genus Callaeas; species Callaeas wilsoni. The sequence continues at coordinate 81,079 of VWPU01003049.1, forward strand.
TATTTTTTTGTAAACTGGAGTATTGAAGTGCCTCAATAAGGTGTTTAGAGGATCTTCTCCAAGCTGAACAACCCCACTCCTCTTGGCCTTTCCCCTTGGGGAGAATTGTTCCAGTCCTCTGTACTGGCTCCCTGTGTTTCCTGTACTGAGGGCTATAGGACTGGATGCAGTACTCTGACGTAAATTCAATATTATTTAAAGCTCTTATCCGAAATGTTCTGATCTGAAATGTAAGTTAAATCTCCTATACAGAGTTTATACTAAATTGGTGACAAATGCTGAGGAGAAAGGTATAACAAAAACAAATCTAAAGAAGTCAAATATTTTGAAGGAACATGTGTCTAAAGTGAGATATATCTCAGTAAATAGAGATGGAAGCCAGTATATTGCAGAAAAAGTTAACCTGATCTATTCAGAGAGTCCCAGAGTAAAGACCAAAGTATAGAAGTTGTTGCTGAATGTAAGTTTCTGATGTGATTCAGGTTAAAAACCCCAAATAAACAAAACCAAAAAAAAGATAGCTCTTAAAGTGCCTAAGAAGTCTGCTTATGTGACAAGAAAAATATACATCAATAAGAAACATCATTAACACAGATGAAGTCATGCTTTAAGTCTGTAACAAAGTGGTATTTTATATCATATTTCAACAGAATGCATTTGGGATTTATTTTTTTTAAATAGAAGAATCAACTACTGAACATGAAGGTTGAGATATAGCATAAGAAAGTCTAGAATATTCAGGTCGTAAATTAACATTATTCTAGCTTCAGTGGAGATACAGTAGACTATGTCATCTAATGATGTTGTACACTGTGTCTGAGAAAAAGTAAGCAATATGCGGCTAGCCTTTGATATTCAAAGCTAAAAAAATTTAAGTCTGAGAATTTTTAAAGAACTAAAACAGAGCTACAGAGATCAGCTTTGTAATGAAAACAGTCACTAGATCTACACTAGAGTGTTATTCATCTTTCCAATGCATTATATATTTTTAAACGTGCTATAATTATATCTACACTGCACACCTGATCATGTTTTAAACCCATTAGCATGATAGGTGATTTATAACAGTGTTGACAATTTTTGTACCTTGATAAGATCTGAAATCGTGTACTTGCCTGAGTAAACACAGGTTCAGCTAAGAAGCAAAAAAGAATGTCTGTATAGTTATTATAGATAGTTAACTTTTTAAGCACTTCAGCTTGTTAAGAAGACTTTTTGACTGATTTTACATAAAAGGCCTACATCCCTCATGTTTCCTATTGACACGATGTTTTTTTCGAGGTGATATATAGCTATTTGAATGTTCACTATCTATCCAGCTACCTCTCTAAATGTTTAGAGCAAGCTACAGTTTCCCTTGTCACTAACAGCAGATTTATATATTTCAGAATGAGAATGAATAATGTAGTGGTGTTCTTAATAAGAGACTTACAAACTATTCACAGAGAAAAAAAGTCCTTTTATAGGTTTTACTCTGTCTGAATGAGTAAAAAAGGAAAGGATAGACAACAATAGCTGTAAAACCAGAAGAGTAAGACAAACTAAAGCTAATCAGCACAGTTCTAACTCCCTGACAGGTAAATCTGGGAGTTGTATGCCTTAATAAAATGAGGCATGGTAGGTTGGTAGGAAGTGGGAAGCAGGAGAATAAAACGGTAGGCTGTTTTATATGGACCTGGACTTCAAGTCAGATTTTCACAGGAACACATTGTGAATAGGAAACACTTCTGCTATGTCCCTTAAACTTTGCTACTTTTAAAATATTCAGCTAATGATGTAAAATTCCTCTTTAGTTTGAGTTCTGGGCTAATAGTCCCAGAAAGTCAAGTAGCTTGCACTTCTCTTAAAAAATACAAGGTTGATAGAGATGAGTGAAAGTCATTTTTGGAGTTCATGAGCAGAGGTAGCTATCTGGAGGATTCCATATGCCAAGTTTAAGGATGTTTTTTAAAGCATGTCTTCCAGGTGAGAACTTTACTAATTATATGCTTAGAAATCCAGACCTGGGTACAGCTATGCTTCCTAAAAAAAAAACAGGACGTTTAAGTTAACCATAACTATTCTCGATGAACAAAAACTCCATCAAAATTCTTTCTTATTCAAATGGGCAAAATATATTGTGCACAGCAAATTAAACCAGAAACTGAACTATTAAGAAATATCAACATACTCATAAGCATCCCCCTGTGCTGGGAACATTTCGTTTCATTTTAAAAGCAGGCAGAACTTAAAAACTGATACTACATTTCTCCTTGAATGATCGTGTAGAATGTTTTTATAGTCTTTTGGCTTTTCATGGAATTGCTGCATGCCAAAATAATAGGAGTATTTCCAGGACAAAAATTTCACGAGCCTTAGTATTTTGTGTGGAAATCAAGACCTGAGAAAAAAATTGTTGCCTTGAACTACTGTAGACCACAATCTGCTTGGAGTAACTACAAGTACGCTACATCAGACATTAGTCCTAGCCCTCACTTATTTTTCAGGATTTTATCTGCTTCAAATTAAATATTATGCCAGTATGGATAATGTGTCCTTTTAATTTTTTCATTGCTTACTTCTCCATCCTTTCATTACAATTAGTACAATCGAATGCCCTAGATGGACTGAAACTGTTGTGTTTCTATGTAATTCGTCTTGATATCGTCTTAGATGAGAGGTCTCAGTAAGGATCGGTGTCCTTATAACACATCTGGTGAGACATCACCTTAAGCCCTGGGTGTAATTTTGGGAACCACAATACGAGATGGATATAAAGCTACTGGAGAGCATCCAAAGACGGGCAACAAAGAGGTGAAATGGCCTAGAAGGGAAGCTGTATGAAGAGCAGCTAAGATCACTTGGTCTGTTTAGAAGAGACTGAGGGGAGACCTCAATGTGATTTTCAACATCCTCAGGAGGGGAAGAGGAGGGGCAGGTACCAATATCTTCTCTGTGGTGACCAGTGACAGGACTCAAGTGAATGACATGAAACTGAACTGAGGAAGGTTTAGGTTGAATATCAGGAGAAGGTTCTTCCCCCAGGGAGGGGTTGGGCACTGGAACAGGCTCCCCAGGGAAGTTGTCATAGTGCCAAGCCTGACAGGGCTCAAGAAGTGTTTGTGAAATGTTCTCAGGCACATGGTGTGATTTTTAGTGTGGTTCTGTGCAGAGCCAGGACTTGGGCATGTTGATCTTTGTGGGTCCCTTCCAACTCAGTACATGCTATCATTCTGACTTACAGAGTGAGAGTAACTCACGTTTTTTCTTGGACTTTTACTGGCATTGGGAGAGACTGCATTGGGAGCAAAGTTAAAGGAACAGACTAGCTTACACCATTATCCTTTCACCCTAACTAGTGCTATATGGACACATCTCCTAAAAGTCATTTTAAACAGCAGGTAATATTTCTAGGCATCTGCTGAAGAGGATTAGAATGAGAAGTACTTTGGTTGTTATTATTGCTTTCTGTCAGTTATCTCTGAAAGTTCTTCTTTAATAAAAAATTGAGTCTTCTGAAAAGCAACAAGCTGTTCCTTTTTTATTCACCTATGAATGTAAGTATTCTGATTGAATTCCTGTAGCACTACTTAACAAGGACTTCTTTTATTCCATTATTCCACTACATGGTCGTTGATGTTTGGGATCTATGTGCACTAACCATTTCTCTTTCAGAGGTGACAATGGCAATAACATATAAAGTGCAATGAACAAAGCTTAAAATGGCAGCATCTGTTCCTGAGACAGACACTGCTGTGTAATTCCAGTAACACTCCTGTGATATAGAGACCTCCCATGATGCTACAAAAATTCCTTTACTTCCTCACCTTTACTATAGGGATTAGAGCTGTGGGAAAGAAAAAAGTATTACTCTTTTTATCTATTTGAGTTTTGAGACTTATGTGATTACCACTGTACTTTTAACATGAAACAGACCTTCCCCAAATATTCTAGAAATGGCTGAAATCCTGCCCGCTAACAGCAAGTACTGAATTATTTCTTTATTTTGCTTCACCTATGTGAACAGCTTTTGCTTGACCTAATGATTATCTTTATCTCAAGTTTTCTTACTTTTATGCTTCTGATTCTTTCCACCACCCCACTGGGGAAGAGTGAACAACCAGGTGTTTAGTATTTAGCTGCCCACCAGTGTTAAAATGTGTCACCACTGTATCCTTGAGAAAAAAGGAATTTAAAAATGTGGATTTGACCAGAGAGGAGGATTTAAATTAGGCCATGTAATTTCTTTCTTCACTAGTATAAATGTTGCCTTAACTAGACTGTGAAAGATATAGGAACTTTTATATCCCATATCTTGTTCTCTGGGACATTAGTTATTATGGCACCAGAGATACGTCCTACAGAATACTATTTCAAGTATCCTACACAGTTCAATAGGGCAATCTCCATTAAAGTATGTTTATATACATTTCCCATATACCTGTAGAAATTAGAAGATCTGTTTCAACTCAATAAAACAATGAAAGAGAAAAACAAATTGTGGATAAATCTATGAACAATCTTAATGAGTGTTATGAAAAGTTTTAAGATAAGGAAAAAGTATGCAATTGAAGCAATACTTTAAACTCTGTTTGGTGAGTTTTCTTGAGATTCAGTTCATTTTAGCAGCAGTAAGATTATTTTAATTAAAGGACTTTTCTGTGAAGTGAGAATGAAGTGTCTAAGATGCCAAATCAATTCCTGCCAATATGATTGCTCTACACACAAGGAAAGATAGCAGTAAATTAGAGGAAGCTTATTCAAGGACAATTGGTCTACTGTGCAGGACCTGAGAAATTGCTGATATGGATTGTTTCAATGTCATAAGCCATATTACTTACAAGCACTGTTGTAGATTCAAAGGTTTTTATCCACTTTCAGAGAAGAGAAAAAATGAAAATGAAAATAAGAAACTAACTGTAGAAGGAAACTGAAAGCACAAAAATAATGACACCTATTCAACAGAAATAACTATATATTATAACCCTTTATTCTCTGAGCATTTAAACCAAACATGGGGATATTTTTCTGAGTAAATGTCCCAAAATGTTTTTACATATAAACAGAAACAAAATCTATAGTTTAAAATTGCATATGTATATATTAAGTTTCTACAGGGTTTTATTAAAGAGTATGGAACCAAGTTGAAGGGGGTTTATTACTTTTTAAATCAAAGTTCTGCTTTTCACAGCTGAGAATGTTACATCATGTCATATTTTGTGTTCCCTAAGATGTCTGTTCCAAACATGATTTCAATGCAAAAGCTACAGCTATAGCGTATATAATTTCAAAACACAATTAAGAACCAATAGATGTGAAACTACAATAGCTTTTCTGGTTGCAGAAACTATTTGATTCAGAGTCAAATAGATGTACAAAATTGCAACTACATTTCCCTTCCCACTTTCCCTTTCCAAACACATAAATGGAACAGTAAACAGGTATAAATGAAAATTTTTATGGGTTAAGACTGAAAAAGTAACTGGCTATTTAAAAGCAGAAAAAGTAAAAAAAATTTCTAATTCAATGTATAGACCTCTTACAATGAGAATCCACAAAAGAATGAATCTTGGCCTCATAGCAAGATGTCCCTAAACAACAAAGTTGTTTCCACTTGAATTCAGTCACAACTCAGTGTTTAGCAAGGTTTAATTCTATTAATTGCATATATTTATTGCCATTTATTGTAATCTGTTAAACTTTTGTTTCGTGATCATATTGTACACTAGAGACCTTAAATTATCTCAAAAGTCTTAAAGTATTGTAGAGAAACATTACTTTTATTACCGAATCCATCATTTTAGATGTCACACCAGTTAAAAAAAAAGTCCAGCATAGATTGAAAAAATAAAACTCTAAAAGGGATAATGGAGAAGTGAAAAGAAAGGTTGATAGTTAAAACTATGGGTTATTATGCTATTATTTCTTTTTCAATGGTAGTAGATTTAAAGTCTGTTTTCTCTGTGTATTGCCAACAGTTCTTTAGATTAAATTAATTTTCATTCTTTGGGTAATAAACATTGTTCCTATATTTCAAATTGTTATTTTTTAAGTTCTTTTAATACTTCTGGCACTTATCTTTAATTTGATGTACATATGGCTAATGCCTCCTTCCATAATATTACTTAAACCTGCAATGAATCACATTTGAATCTTCTCTTTCAGCTCCCTCTCTAGACAAAGATTAGTGAAGGATTTTAGAATCCAACTTCAATGAACTTCCATTTGAAGGATAAGGTTGGAGGAAAAAATCAGAAATTATTTTCTTTGTCACTTAAAAAACCAGTGTGTTTAATATAAGCTACTTTTTTAGACTTCTTTTGTGTTTAATTAAAAGAGAAACACTGCTGAAGAAATTGTCAATGACTAACATATATCTGACACTGTGGTTATAATCCCCCTCTGAAAAACTGACTTACTGACAATACAGAGAGCCCTGAAGACTAGGCTTTAGTTAAGTGAAATCAATCCGTTAATCCCACAACAAATTAAATTTCATAAATCACTAGTGGTCCACCAAGGAATTAAAATAGGATGTAGAATTCAGCTCTCAAAAAGTAAGTAAAGTTATTTGAGTAAATACAGGGTGATACAAACTAACAGATTTCCTGAACACCATTTCTCTCAGGAACTGTAATTAGACGTCAGACATGTAGCTCACATGTAGAACTTATACACTTAGACATGCACTTAGTCTATTAAACTGAAGCTAAAGCTAATTCTAGGACTATTTTTACTGTAATCTTAACGAGAAGATTCAAAAGTAACCAGTAAATTCCACTTAGATTTTACAGGCATCACAGCAGAGAGCAGAAAATGCAGAGAGGTGTGATTACTCTCCAAATACTTCTCTATCCCTCGGTTTGTTTTTCTTTTTTGTTTTTCTTGGGGGGGGGGTTTNGGGGTTGGGGGGGGTGGTTTTTTTTTTTGTTTTTTTTTTTGTTTTTTTTAATTCAGCATTCTTATATTTGAATATTCAAAAATAAATGAAACTACAAACTTCTACATGATTTGTGTATGCCTTACCTGTAAAATCACGAGGACACAAACACTGAAACAAAGGGTGTTCTCCCCGTTGACTCATATCAACGCAAGTTGCTCCATCAGAACAATTATTTGGGTAAATTAAACATGCATTTTCAGCAAATTGGCAAAATTCTCCTGTCCATCCAGGTGCACAGAGGCACTACATATAACAAACACACAAACAAACAAACAAACAGAGATAACTCAAAATGAAAATGCAATATGAAAGTCTGTAGAATTTTCTTTGAGTCTTGTATTTTACTACTGAGTAAAAGTGTGGTAGAATGCAGTGTTGCATCCAGCTGAGACTGTTCTTCATGCCTGTATTTGCAGATGATAAAACAGTTGAGAGAGGCACAACTCATCTACCACATCTGTTGAAAAATTGGGGGAAAAAAGGACACGTGAGTTGGAGGAAATGGCGAGATAATTACTGGCTGTAAGGGATAAAAACACCAGCACGAACAGAAGAACTGAGTGTGCAATAAGGATTTTAAAGGGCGAGAGATGAGGGAGAAATTGGGCAGTGATGCTAACAAAGCCTGCAAGACAAACGCTGTCACTAACCAGAAATCAGAGAACTAAATACAGGGTTTCTGTTATACATGCAGACTCTTCCTGTTAAATAAAATAAATTAAAATGGTTTGTTCAGAGGAAGAGGGAAGATCTGAAGCTTATATTAGCTTCTCAAAAGAGTCCTGTGAAACTCATACAAGTGCCCTGATCATATATAATTAGTAGCAGCTTGCCTTGAATCCCATTACAAGGGCAATAAAACAGTATACCCAACAGTTGCATGCAAGTGTTTTAGAACTCTTGAATGGTGCACCAGGTTCACAATGCATAAAAATTTTATATGATTATGTGTACATGTGACCACCAAAGACAGAGACATGCATGGTAGTGACTCATACAAGTAAGAAAAAAGTTGCCAAAGAACAAGATTAGCATATGGCACAGAAAATAGGCAGAATATATTGCTGACTACAGAAAGAAATTACTGTAAAGCCATAAAAAGCCCCAAGACAAGTAGTACCAGGATGACATCATCGTTTTTTGAAGAGCTGGGGCAGTGCTTTGTGAGGGGGAGATAAAATATTGCAAACCATCAAATATGTAGAGGAAGGACGGAGACAAAAGACAAGCTCAATTCAGTAATGACTTCTCTCATCAAAGAGCTCACGAGACAGATTACCTTGACCTTTGTTGTTAAGAACCACCAGGGACTACAGCTGTCAGTGCTAACTCTTCAGCATCAGCTCCACAGCATTGTGTGATCACAGAGAATTTAGAATGTAAATGTTACAGAGTAACTGTATGTAGGTCTACTGACAATGCCTAGCAATCTTGAAAACTACTAGCATTAAGTATGCTGTGTGTGAATTAATTCATTCAAGTTGGTTTTAAGCTTAAAACTGGCCCTACCTCTCAGACTTTTAAACATTCCCTTTACAGTGATGTCTGATTCCTTTTCTGACATATATATTTTGCAAGAATGAATAGTACTTAGGTGGTCAAGTGAAGGCTTTAAGAGAACTGCATTGTTGAGAACCCCTTACTGTGAATCTCTCCATTCAATGATTGAAACGGCAGATAACTAAAGCAGGCTGCCATCTCCAAAGTGTAAGAAGAGCATGATAGCCCACAGAATTAGTGCAACTTACCTTCCAAGGCCTGGAAGAACAGTGTTCTCCAGCAGCTGTGTATTCCTTTGTATTTTCTGCACTTGTATCCCTGCATCACTCTGTTGTGACAATACCTATACATGCCCCTGCCATTTCCTGATTTCCTTCCCCTCAATCTCCAGGAACACCTTTCACTGCTATGTACTGTCCTTGTCCTTGATGTTATGTGCAACTAAATATGACCCTACTAGGTAAAAGGTAGTAAGTGATAAAGAGAAGATGGCATGTTTTAGGTAACTGTATCTATGAATTTGTCTATTTTTTTTAGTCAGTACACAAAGCTTATCGCAGACAAACCTATAGAAACATGATGTCTTGGGGTGATTTGATGACAATACTGTATTCCCCATCGCCTGCTTGATTTCTAGTGTACCTTTAAATTGCAAAGGGGGGAGAGAGAAACCAAGAGAACTCTTCAAAGTGGCTAGCTTGACCTTGCAACTGGAATGTTTGCATTCTTCTCTCTCCGATCTGACAACTTTTGTTGGCTAGAAGAATTTTGCTCTCTAACTTCTTCGCCTTTCAGCGGAGAAGGGACTGTGATCTGCCTCAGCGGCTTCTGTTCCTTTTTGGACTGCTTTTGACTTGCTTTTCATCCAAGACCAGCTATCATCTCCGGACCTGCTCGGCGGGACCCTCCAAGGGGGATCGTCGGACCCTGCCTGGCCGGCCCGGCCCAGCTCAGGACTGCAGGTTTTACCTACAGAAGGAACTCTAAAATCCTTAGTCCTCTTTTAGGAGACAGGGGAGGGGGTTTCAATATCCTTTTTTGTCCCATGACAGCGGGGGACTCTGTTTGTTAAATAAATAGGTTTTTTTTTTTTTTTTAATTTTAACTCAAAAAAATTTTTTCCCAAACTTGTGGGGAGGGGCTGCCGGGGCCTGCTTGCCTGGCAGGCAGGAGAGAGAGAGAGTAAAATGCCCCTTTCGGGTTGTTTCCTCCTGGATTTGTGTCCTAACCAACATACCTGATTTATCCTGTATGTCAATATATTTTACATTCATAGGATTCCAGAATTATTTAGGTTTAGAGAGACCCTTGAAGGTCATAGAGTCCTACTCCTTACTCAGAGCAGGTCAAACTTTAAATGCAAGCTGCTTGCTCAGGATCTTGTCTGCTTGAGGTCTGAATATCTCCAAGGATGACAATTCCACAGCCTGTCTGGGCAACTTGTTGCAGGACTTAAGTACACTCACACTACATTATGAAAACTTTCTTCTTAATACTTAGCCATAATTTCCTTTGTTGCAACTTCTGGCAGTTGCCTCTCACTTCAGTGCCATGCACTTCTGAGAAAAATTTGGCTCCGTCTTGTTTATGATCACCCAACGAGGAGCTGAAGCAAAGAATTATGTCCCCATTCAGCTCTCTGTTTTCAAGCCTTAACAAAGACAGATCCTTCAGCCTTTCCTCATATGCTGCAAAGTTTTCACAGTGTTGACGGCTCTCTGCCAGACTTGTTACAATTTTGTCAGTCTTATTTTTTGTACCTTGAAGTTCTACACCTCACAGAGGACCCCACAGGTAGTTTATGAAGTGCTGAGCAGAAAGGACTGATGACTTAACTTGACCTGCTCTCTATGCTTTTACTAATGCAAGCCAGTATTAGATGAAACTACCTACCCTTTATCGTGATTTGGTTACATTGGCCCACTCTTTCGTCTTCCGTAGGTGTATCCTGTCAAGCCCTTTGGACATTTATAAATATCCTCTTTGCCTATGTTGGTCTCAGTTTGGCATTTCTCTTTAACTGATAGTATTTCATTCCTCTAAATTTTGCCACCTGGCACAGGACTTGGGAAATTTGAAAGCACGTTATAGTTAAAAACTAGAGCAAAGACACTAAATGTCATCCACTTCATTCAGCAGTGGGCATACATTTTCCTTGGTCTCATTCTTTTCTGCCACTGTACCTATACAAATGAGATTTATAAGATAGTTTCCCCTTTATGATTACTTTTCATGAAGACACATTTGGAAATTCTCCTTAACTAGACTCAACATTTTATCTACCTAGTCACTAAACATTACTATTTATTGGGAAAAACTGTTTAGCCAGTATTTTCTTTCTTTACATATCTTAAGTCCATTCTGCAAGAAAGAATTTCAAATAAGTTCACTGAAGTCTAACTCTGTTTCTAGTGGATACATGTTAACTTAAAAAAATATGTTCTCAGAGATGGAATTGTGGCTGTAGTTGTGAAAACTACATTTACTTTTCATCTAACAAAGTGACTTTTCTGCACCTGGGGTGAAACACATTGCTGGCAAGACAGCATTCAGGAACTGAATCACTATTTCCAGACTATGCCTGAATCATTTTGAGGATAATTGAAGGACAAGTCTTAGGGATGCTTAAGCCAGCACTTTCCACAAACATTAAGCAATTTTTTTAAGCTTAATTGTAATCATCTCCATGGCATATTGGTATGACAACCTTTCTTTTTTTCCTTCACAGTTTTCAATTGCCTGGTAAGATGGCTTAAAAAATGAAGACGTTCATGTGTTAGACTGCTTTGCCCCTTGTAAAGTACATGGAGAATATTCCAACTCAACCTAAAATTTAGGCATTAAACTGCATTATGCTTTTGATTTTTGATTTATATTATTCTGTTATGTTGTTTATTCCTATGCTCAGATTTTCTTCTTTGCCCACCCCTCCCTGCTGCCCTCCATTCCACAAATACAGTCTGAGTTATGTGGACATCCTTACAACTGTTTATATTTTCAAATTTTTCTATAGGTATTTTTGACACTAGGAACTGGAGTGACTGGTTTATGACAAAAAGGCTTCAAGAACTCAAAACATGCTGTTTGGCCAAATGATAAAAAAGAAATAGCATTTTTATTTTTCTGCATGATGGAGCTCTGAAAATTTTTAAATGAAGAAAATAAAAACCTTAGCTTAATAAGAAAAATAAAATTCTGCTTACATTTTTTTGTATGTAAAGTTCATTCCTAACTGAAATTCTAGAAGTCACTCACACTGGGAAAATAATAACTGCAAGAAATATATAGAAATTTAGCTCATAGACAGCAAAAGTGCAGCTTCTTAGTGGATTGAGTGACTTATTTGGCAAGAATGGTTTGCTCGCTTACTTTTTTGAACTGATAGATCTTAAAAGTTTACAATATTGATAATTAACCTACAAAACACCAGGGCACATAAGTGACTTTTAACTACAAAAGAGAAAATTAACTAGTCCTAACTTACTATATCCATCTAATTTGCAGACGGCACCAAGCTGAGCAGTGCAGGTGACATGCTTGATGTATGGGACGCCATCCAGAGAGACTGGAACAAGCTTGAGAAGTGGGTCCATGGGAACCCACGACAAGGTTCAACAAGGCCAAATGCAAGGTCCTGCACACTGGTTGCGGAAACCGCTGGTACCAACATGGGTTGGGGGGAAAGGGATGGAGAACAGCCTAGTAGAGAGGGTTGGAGGTAGAGATGGATGAAAAGCTGGAGATGAGCCAGGACTGTGTGCTTGCAGCCCAGAAAGCCAGTTGTATGCTGGACTGCATAAAAAGCACCATGACCAGCATGTCAATGCTGGTCATGATTCTATCCCTCAACTCTGCTCTGGTGAGACCCCACCTGGAGCGCTGCATCCAGCTCTGGGATCCTCATTACAAGAAAGCCATTGACCTATAGGAGTGGGTCCTCAGGGGGGCTACAGAGGGCTGGAGCAACTTTCCCAAGAACACAGGATGAGAGAGTTTGGGTTGCTCAGTCTGGAGCAAAAAAGATTCTGGGAAGATCTTCCTGTGACCTTTCGTTAAAAAGGGCTGTGGAAAGATGACTGGCTATAAAATTAGAGGAAACTGAGAAGTTGTATCCATATCCTAACAGAAGTTAGGTATGGAAGTTGTAGGGTAAAATACAATTGTTGCTCTCGCAGTGGAATGCAGTTGGCATGCTCAAAACCCATTCCATGATAATTCCTGATACACATGATCTGCAGCTAAGGGGATGGAACGGAGGGTGGAGTGGAGTGGAGACACTGCAGCCAGGTGCTCTTGAAACCCTTGCAGGGAGGGGAACTCGGTGATGCTTTGCAGCTGAGAAACTGCATTGTGCCTGTCAGCCAGGGGAGATAGGGGTAGATAACCTGCTGCTGAGCCAGCAACTGTGGCCAAATAACATTCCACAGATGAACTTTCTTCATTACAGCCTAATTGTAATACTAACCCACACCTCCATCCCAAAGTTACCCGCCTCCAGCATATGACCCCACCTACAAAGAGTGTGCTCTCTATTTTTTTTAATGTATCTTTAAACGTGAAGTTAGAGAAATTTACACCAGTAACAAAGGTATGTATGACTAGAGTCCCTCAAGCTCCACCTAAACATAGAGAAATAGTATAAAAGGAAGTAGATAATGTGACAAAAATTAGGGAAGACTCCATCATAACTGCTGGGATCAGTCGACAGGCTGAACCTGCCTTCTCCTCCGTAGGGATGCCTATTGGATAACTACAGAACTGTACTTTATTTGTGCTGAATACTTTTACTGGGGATCTTAGCTTGTCCGTGTATTCCTTGGAACATATTTTTGCAGTCTGATACTACCACTGACAATCCTTGAAACTTAACCTTTCACAATTTTATATTAAAAATGAATTTTATTATTTGAAATGTTGGTGTGAGTCTTTCACAGGCGCTGGCAGTAGCCGGCAAAGGGCAACATATTCAACATGGTGGAAGACCCAGTGAGGGATCATAAAGTGGGAAGATCCGCTGAGGGATCTCACTTATGCTGTTGATGTGTGTCCCCGAATGAGTCAGTCAAGCCATTGTCCGATCTAGCCGGACTGCTCAGTGAAGGGTCCCCATAACGAGACACTGACAGGCTGGGCACAAGGGTCTCAGCTTTCCTGAAGTGCTGACAGACAAATTAAACACTAAGGGCTGAGTAAATCTCCCCACACCAAGGGTCAAGGAAATCTCCCCTTTTCACATGACAGGGGCTTATAAGAAAGATGGGGACAAACTTTTTTGCAGTTTATATAGCAATAGAAGGGATAACATTTTTAAAGTAAAAGAGGGTAGATTCAGTTTAGATAGGAGGAAGAAATTTTTCACAATGAGAACTGTGAAACATTGGAGTAAGCTGCCCAGAGAGGTAGTAGATGCCTTGTCTCTGGAAACATTGAAGGTCAGGTTGAATGGGACCCACAGCGGAAGATGTCCCTACTCATTGATGGGGACTTGGACTAAATGACCTTTAAAGGTCACTTCAAAACCAAACCATTCCATGGTACTATGATCTCTGATACGATATGCTCCTTCATATGAAACCCTGATTTTCGGTAAAACAATTAGGGGTCTCAGCAAAAATATGTCATACCTTGAATTAATTAATTAATTTTAATAAAGATTATTTTCTTTCATTTCTCAGGTGAACATATGGGTAGAACAGAAGCTAGATTTCTATCCATGCACATCTCATACAGAAGCAGGTAAAATGAAGTTATCTTTTGTGTAGTTTGAGCAGGTGCCATCTCTCTTTACATACAATTTCATAAGATAATTAAATTTTATTAACATTTAATTATAATTCAAAAAGACAAATCAGGAATGTGCATTTTTGAGTTTTTGGTAGTAGCTGACAAAAGGGCAAATATTGAAGAATGAAAAATAATCATCAAGAAGTTCAAGCTAGAAATTTACTATACAGTATTGGAAAAAGCTGCCAAAGACACCACAAAATTTATACAGCACATGGAGAATGTGTGTCTGATCTTACTGGTATTAATAAACAGGTAAAAAGTTATTATAAGTTATGTGCTTCAGAAATACACAGTGCTGAGTTGGCTGAGTGAAATTTTATGGACTCTTTCTACAGACATTCTTCTTATCTCAAGAGGCCAGCTCCTTATTAGATAGGGAAGTCAGTAAAGAAGAATTTTGTGGAATTTCTGTATCGTTGAAAAGTGGTTTAAACTTGAGCACAGGCTTGATTTTAACTTCTCAGAAGTTGCATTTAAAAATAAACCAGAACATTTCTGTTGGTTATATCTGGTGTGTTCTGCTGTCCGTTTATATTTCACGGGTTGGACTGGGTGATCTTAAAGGTCCTTTCCAAACTAGTTCATTCTGTGATTCTGTAATTATATGCTATTCTACTATATAAATTCAGATGCATTGTATAAAGATATATTAAGTGATTACATGATCACAGTTTTAATTAAATATTTTTCCTTTAAATTTGCTCTTCAAAAGAAGGATATTTAGTTTATTACATGAAGATTTGTACTGTTTATTAACTTCTGTACAGCTCAGAGATAATTAGCAGCACATATGAAATGTACCTAGGGTGCTTTGATGGTGTTTATTTCAATAGAATAAGAAAAGCAGGAAAATGAATTTTGATAAAGTCCAAATTAAGCACTGAAGAAGGAAAAAACTGTTTAGGATATTTTAAATTTTATGTGAACTCTTCTGTAGAATTACTGCTGCTGTGTGAAAGAAAATTGACTAATTAACTTGGGTAAAACTAGCCCCTAATGGAAGTATCTGGCTTTGAACTACTGCTGTTTTGAACACTCAGCTGGAAGGACAAACACAGGAGAGACATCAATAGAATTAATGATAGTGGCAAAGTGGCTTCACAGAGATGAGACTATAATGTTTTCATATTGTCCATGGGGAGAAACAGTAGGAGAGACTGTGGATTTTTTAAAAAAGGAAAATGACAATAATCTATTTTATATGTTGTACATAAGTATAAAACTTGCAGCTGAGAGCAGTAGACTTTGCAGCACCAATTTTCATTGCTTCTAGCATTGGTAGTAAAGCTGTCATAAATATTCATAATAATTTTATCACTCTAAACAACTACTTTAATATATAATATGTCAAATATATTAAATGTTTGTTTCCTTATGGCTTTTTTATACTCAGAAAACAAATGGTGATCAATACAGTGCAGAGGGCTTTAAAAAACCCCAGTGCATTTTTTTAAAGAACTGAATTTGTTAAACAAGTTAATGTTTTCTCTCAGCTACACTGCCTTTCATTTCTGGGTATGTGATCTAGAAGTTATTTCTCCTCTCAAGCAATTAATACAAATGCCTTCTCTAAGAATAAGTTCGAGGCCTTCTTAGGGCTGTGGTATCTAAGCAATATGACATAGCTCCATTTTGGAGATTATTGCCAATTTTGCATAGAGATGCTTTGCTTCTGGGTTATAAGTTCAGCCAGACTTCTAGGGATAACGCATTATTAAAAAGCTTTAGGACTGAGAGTGGCTCCTCAGGGAAGAGCTTACCAAGAGGACCACAGCAGCAGACTTTCCACAAAGGTTTTTCAGGCAAGCCTGTGGGGCTTGGCACTGCTCACTGCTCTTCTGCAAAGAAGCAATTTGATTCCCAACCTGACAGCTGGCTGATGGGCCTGGTTCTGCACCCACAAAGCAAACCTCATGTGGAAGGGATGAAACCTGGACCTCTGTCTGCCTGATTGCAATTTCTGTACAAGTTCTGCTGAATGAAGGCCACATATCAGGGCCTTTCCCCTTTAACATGGGGAAAAATCACAGGAGAAAGAGAAGTTCCCTCCTCTCTCCTCCTTCCCACATCACCCCAGAAGGAACATATTAGCTTTGATGAAGATCGTTTTCTGTGTTAGTATACAAGTCTCCTGCTTTGCCAGAGAACACAGTAGTCTTTGGGCAGAACACATTTGCTGGGTTTTTTAACTTCAACTACAACAGTGTGACCCATGGTGTTACTGATTCTTTATATATATTCATAATTTTACTTTATCCACCATATAGCCTCTTGGTGCACACTTTGTTGTTGAAATATCTCAGATTCACCATAAAGCTCCAAATATAAAAGCTATGGCTTTGTTATATGAATGTCATCAAAAGAGTATAACATGAACAACCACAGAGCCATCTGCAGGGCAAGATTTTAGATACCAATCTTTTCTATTATATTAATTTTTCTAACCTGTTACAGTGAACCATACTATTAGATAAACAATATTAAGAAAGTCAAATTCTGGTGACTGGGGAACAATCTTCTGAAGAAAATGCATCTGTGTACCTGATCTCATTAATCAGTATTCTCCAGGCAAATTACTTGTAGAAGTTAAAACCATTACTTCTTTTTGCTTAACTTCACTCTCTCTTAAAAGCACAATCTACTTCCACTGCTCTGTAGGAACACTAGTTAGAAATCGACAGCATTTCCTGTTGCTCTTTTTGAATTTACCAGGACATCCACTGGCAATTATTCCAACACAAAATTTCACATGCAAGTGTCAGTACAGCTGCTCAGAGAAATTTCAAACAATTTATTAAAATGACCAAGAGTAGGTGTAGTGGTAAAACCCAGAATGATAACAGAGATTGTTTTCTCTTTCTTTAATACTGCTCTAGTGTGTATTTGCTTGCCAACACAGCTCTGCTGTTCAGGCAATATGTATAATTTGTTTAGACCTTGTCTCAAGTGTAGTGCTGACAAATGGAAATGGACCTTGCAATGACATTGCTTCCTCTTCATCTTTCAGCTTCAGTTTTTGTATCTACATAACTCAATTTTTTTGCTAGCTGTAAGCACAGAGCCTTGCACGAATCAGTGGTTTGTCAGGACGATGGGAGAAAGGCATATTGACAAAATAGACTTGAATACACCATGCAGACCATATAAATTGAAAGATAGTTTCTTGTAACATAGTAAGGAGCTGTTAGGCAAAAAAAAAAAAAATTATGAATGAGCATTTTTACACCCTGCAAGAAGCGGAAAGCATTTTTAATTTGCATGGCCTTCCATAGAAAGTGTATGGGAGATCACAAACAGGAGAGTGGGTAGGAACCACTGTAGAGCTGCACTTTCTTTTCCCTCAAATGCATTTCTGTAGGTAATCATAACTGACCTGCAAATTCTGTAATTTTTATGCAATTCAATAGTTTCTCCCTAGAAAGTAAAGACAGCTAGTATGCCAAAGACTTGACAGTTTTCGTACCTCAACTTTCCCACTAGTGTGTTTTCAAAACTGTGCTCCTTTCCAGGCTTCCAAACTCCAGTAAACTAGGGTTCTGTTATCCTCACAATTTGCACTGGATTAGTTAATATGTTTTTTCAGTATCTTTATTTTGTTTGGTTGGTTTTGAGGGTTTTTTTTTCAGTTTCATACTAATGATTCAGGAAGAAACCGGGGATCTTAGGGAGAGATAATACTTTTTGCCATGATCTAAGCTACTTGCTGTGGATAAATAGATGGTAAGGTACTTGATCCACCCTTGGGACCTAGAGGAAAGCTTTACATCCACAAGTGATTTCTTGTTTGTATACTCTCTTTATCAGCTTTTACTGCCCAGTCTTGTGCCAGAGGCTTTACTGGAGCCATTCTAAATCACTGGGAGAGCTCTACTCAAACCACTCCATATCCTCAGGTGGTTAGCATGTGGCAGCAGTATGATTAGCATGAAACAAACAACAGCTCTTTCTTCCCTGCCACTTGCCTTTTGGGCATTGCTCATATTTTCTCTGTCTTCAGGTAACGATAAGGAAAACAGATACCTACAGCCATAAATTGTTTAAGACAATCAGATTAAAAGCAATGAGAAAATACTATCAGCTGCAAAACAAGAACACTGACTTTTCACTTATGAAATCCGTTTAAGAAAAAGAAAAGTTGCCATGAGAACAGAAAAATCTATTGAAAAGTGTACCTGTGGGCAGATTTTTAAAAAATATGTTTAAGAAGCAGGTTATCTTTTGTCATAATAATGTAGTTAAATATTTTTATTGAATAAAACTGTTGAAATCTGAAATTGGTTCACACATCAGTAATTGTATAAGTATGGTTTATGTTCAAACTGTTTTAATTTAATTCTTTTCTTAAAACAGTGCCTCCTCTCTGCTAAGTAGGTGGAGTTTTTTATTATAAAATTGACAAACCAGTACAACAGTAATTAAAAACTTTCCTATGGTATGGATATATATAAAAAAGAAAGTGTTATGTTATATTTTCTTCAGAACTTTAACCATGGCTATGTTTATTCTTAGAAGCAGTTCCAACATTGCAGCTGGAAAACAGGAGAAATTCAATAGCAGACTTCTTGCAATAATTGATAAATCAATAGTAAGTAATAAAATTTTTCATATCAGTATTTTTTGAGAGAGGAAGATCTCTTTATGCTCAAGAGCTGTGTTTGTCACTTGTTAAAATTATATGTCTAAATGATATCTATAGTTCTTAAACTGAGTCAAAGCTGCAGTGTTGTCTTTTTGTGCTTTAGAAACCAACAAGGTAAACGTCATATCTTTGATCTTCTTCAGAGCCCAAATAAAATGGGGAGATTTGTTTTCGCTATCCATGGCAACTTCGGAAAATATAATCCTTTTCCTAACCTTTTAATATCAATGAAATGAGTCTGCTGCATTGACTACTAGAAGCAATCCACAATAAGGCCTTCAGCCTTCTGTGGGAATTATGGGGTTCAGATCCCACAGTAGTAGATCCTCATGAAATTTAATGTCTGGTGAAGTTTTTCACTAGGACAGGGCAGATGTGACCTGGCATTGATCTGATGGGAAACTGCTGAAACACAGCAATGCACCGTATTACCTGAAACATTTCAGAAAATGCTCCTGGTATAATCAATAGTACATAGAAAAAGCAGCTGCTCAGAACCATGCACGATACTTTTATCACTTTGTTGATAATGTGGCTTCAAAATTTTTGATACCAACAGTTGACTATTTTAAATACAATTGTTCCTTTGTTTTTCTTCTGAGAAAAACTGATAGACCACGGACTGTTTTAAGATTGTAAATCTGCATGTACTTTTGAGAATATAATTTTAAATTATTTCTTTATTTTATTTCACAAACCTCATTTTCAATATAGTTTTCCCCATTTGCAACCTTCTTAGAACAATTTAGATGATATAGCCGCCTACGATGACCCTTCACTGACAGTCAAAGAAGTATGAACACTGAAAAATGCTTCTATATATACAAGTGCTTATTTTTGACTACAGAGATTGACTTTCTGTCTTCATCAATGATGTCGTGTCACATTTTAAAATTCACTTTGAGCTAAAAGTTGCCTTCTTTTTCACTGACTATCAGGAACACTCACTACTGTGTAATTCATATTCTTTT
The DNA here is from genome assembly GCA_013398955.1 of Callaeas wilsoni. Taxonomy (NCBI): domain Eukaryota; kingdom Metazoa; phylum Chordata; class Aves; order Passeriformes; family Callaeidae; genus Callaeas; species Callaeas wilsoni. The sequence goes on from VWPU01003049.1 coordinate 100,898, forward strand.
TCTGTGCATGCAGCATTGAATTTGCCTCTCCTAGAACACATTTTTCTAAGGTAGTGCAGTCCACCAAGAAATACTTATCATATTTGTGTATTATTAACTACACTACCAGTTTCTGTGGCCATCTGCAAGCACAGAAGAAGAAGGAGGACCCCAGAAACTACAGGCCTGTCAGTCTCACTTCAGTGCCTGGTAAAATCATGGAAAATATTATTCTGAGAACTGTTGAAAAAACACCTGGAGTGTTGCAGTCATCAGTCACAGCCAGCACAGCTTCATGAAGGGAAGTCCTGCTTGTCAAACCTTATTTCCTGCTATGAAAGGGAAACCCCCTTAGTCCATCTAGGAAAACGAGTGGATGTAATCTTTTCAGTAAAGCTTTCAATAGTGTCTCTAACAGGATCCTTCTGGACAAAATATTAATAACCAGATTACATGATGGGTGAGCAACTGGCTCACGGGTCAGGCACAAAGGGTTATAGTGAATGGGGTGACATCAGACTGGTGACCCGTCACTGGTGGGGTTCCACAGGGCTCCATCCTCAGCCCAGTGCTCCTCAGCATCTTCATAAACTACTTGGACAAAGGACTTGAAGGAATACAATGTAAGTTTGCTGGTAACACTAAACTGGGAGGAGTTTTAGACTTCCTCAAGGACAGAGGCCCTGCAGAGAGATCTTGAAAAATTAGAGGGATGGGCAATCACCAGCCATATGGAGTTTAACAAGGACAAGTGCCAGATTCTGCACCTTGCTTAACATTTTCAGGCGCAATTTAGAGAGTTAAAACAAGCACATCCAATGTCTTTTTTCCCAAATTGTCAGTTGGAATGAACGTCACCACACTATGGTTTCATCATCAAAATTTTAAATTTGTGTTAGTTTTAAACATGTTTATTTGTAGATAAGTAATTTGATTCTGGTTAAAGTAATGACAGCAGATGATCTTAATTCAAGCAATGTATTTTTAAAGGCTGCAACACAGCTGTGATTATCATCTTTGTGGGTAATGACACTGGACCACAATTAGTTTTATGTTCTTTTTACTATAAAAATACCCTTCAGTTATCTTACTTGATATAGTACTAAATACGGTCTCAGTAGAAAAGTAATGAAAAAAATCCATATTACCCAAGTAAATTGCCCTTGCGTTATCGATTAAAATAAATAAAACCTATAAAATTGTGCCCCTCTTGTCTCTTAGAGTAATGAATGCATTTCAAGTTCTGCTTGTCTGAAGCTTTTATGCTTTGGAACACTGAATTAGTTTAACTTGTATTAAATTACTTACAGTGAATCCTCCAATTATATTAAGACACAATCCTTCATTCAGACAGTTGATGCTGAGCAGCCTGCAGTAGTCAATTACTTCCTCACAGTTCTTTCCAGTGAATCCTGGCATGCAGCTGCAAATACACCAGTGTATTTTAGAGAACTTGCATTTTTAAAGTTAATTGTATTTAATTATGTTCCATAATTCCATTAAATAATGTTCTTGCAGTAACAAAACAGATCTTTTATGTTATTTAAAATAAAGAGAATACATTTTCAAGAAATTAAAAGTCCCTTGCATGATTCTGAATAATTTTGCTTTTTCATAAAATAATTTCTTTCATTGATTAAAGTATTTTCACACCAATATTTCATATAATCTTCTAGGAAAAAAAATCTAGAATGAGACAATATTTAATAAACAGTTATAGACAAGGTAACAAGATTTTGGAAAACTATTAGAAAGGATAAGTCAATTTAAGCATCAGAGAGATGTTTTAATATAAAAATAAAAATCTGATAAATGAGAAATAAACATCAATCATTCCTAATGAATATAAAGGAGTAGAAATAGTAAATAATGACATGCTTAATTATGTAAGGAACAAGGTAGAGAGAACAATGCATAGATTTTTATGTGTTTTCTTAACTGTAATTCAGTATTTTCTTTAAAGAAAAAACTAGCATTCATTTTTTTTGACTGTTAGTGCCATGTGATGCCAATGGAGCAATGGATAACTCATGTATAGTTAAAGGAACTGCAGAAATTTCTTCTGCTTCATGTCAGCACTTATTTTTAGTAGGAGAAAATCCTTTCCTGATGTAGCTCTCCCATGTTAAAAAAAATCTGATACACACAACTAAAAAAGATGAGATTCAAATGAATAGTAAAAAAGTCTTATTCAAAAGCAATAATCGAACAATGTAGAAAAATATTTGAATATTTATATCTTGATAGATAGATAATCCTTGTCAAACACACTCATCATGTTCTTACAGAGAGCATGTTCCTCTGTCTACAGGCTATTTCTGGTATCATGGAAAGAAAAGATTTAAGCAGAAGAGAAAGGAAATGGCCAGTTAGCTGAAAATTTATGTTTGCGAAGGAATCAAAAAGTAATGGATGGGAATGTTTTTAGCTGTTTCTAAGAGGTAGTTTTTCAAATTATTCAGTCCAGAAGCTGGGAACTATGAAGATTATACAGAATTGCTTCTGGTTTTCCTATGTTCTTGCTCCTAATAGATATGAGATCCAGATGTGTTGCTTATGTTTTCTCATTTAGAAAAAACCTATCCAATCTCTGGTTTTAAAATGCATGAAGCTTCTCACAGTTATGCAGCACACTGAAGTAAGGGATATATTTTCAATAGCAACTACTTAGGCAACATTTCAATAGAAAGCATCTGAGTTAACCATACTTTCTAAATCAGTTAAAGATGTCTATCTGTGGGTATGGCTCTGAGTCCGAGGAATGCACAGACACATCTAGCGTGTCCAGAAGCTTAAGTCACTTATTAACCTTAGTTAAGTGTTAAACTGGTTGGATTTAATCAGAAAACCCTGGAAATCAACCACAATTCATGCAGAGAACTATTTGGACAGAGGTAGATGGATATGGGAAAACTTTCTGCAAATGGTTGTATCTTTTGAGGCTGGTACAGACATGAGCACATGAGGACACTCTATGCAAATAGCAATGGACCACATAATCCTCACCCTCCTCTTGGAAAAGGTGCTGCATGCAATCATATTTCTATCATTTCAAGTACTTCGCTTAAGATTCTTGCAAAGTCTATTCCTAACAAATTTCCAGTTCATGTATTGTAGCTAAAAGGAGGTTGTTTTTAATAAAATTTATGTATGAAAGGGATGTAAAATAATAATTAAAAGGTTTTGTATATTTTCTTATAATTTTTAAATAACATCTAAAATCAAATCAGAGCAATTCAATTACATTATTTGTTTTACTGATTTGTTTTTACCAATGATCTGAAGTGAAAGAGTTCCTAGATTTTTTTGCTTAAATCTATGACCATTTCATTAACCAGATAATATAGTAAGCCAATTTTAGAAGTGGCTTTTTCTAATTTTTATGTTTGCTCATTTTTTCTGGTTTTGTTTGTTTTGTTTTTTTTTTTTTCTTTGCAATAAACATACCAACGTCAGAAAAGGGAAATGTAAGCTAATAAAGAAAAAAAGTTGACAGTAAAGTTCCAAAGATAACACCAACAGAACATATTTTCTCAGAACACCTTTTCACATTTTTTTGTGAATTTTTATTGTCCTAACGTACATGGATAATAGAAGAAGATAGAAAACAAACAATCATAGTTTCTTGTGATGGATATGCTTGTTTACAGCCTATTTGAATTCACCTTAAATTTTGACATTTAAGAAAAAATGCAACTATTAGATTCTTAGCACAAAGTTGTGTGTGATACCAAGACTGAAAGGATGGAATTAGGATACAGGATAGTTAGAAATCATAACTGAAGTGGGGAAAATTAAAGTGATTCAGTTTGGTTATATGTTTAGAATGCAAAACAACTGCTTCCCCAAAGAAGGATGTGTTGAGAAGAAGCTGGGATTGTGTAGGATATAAGAATGTAGTTTGGCATAAGGAGAACAACATAGCATAGGAGGAAGCAAAATAAAAAGTAATAAAGCAAAACGGTCAATTAAGTTATTATTTGAAGTTGTACATGCATCTGACCTAAACATCATTACATTTATTTATGCTGTTAAAATGCTATAAAAGTGGATCATGTTGTAGCATTGCATGTAGTATTACACCAAATGCAGTATGAAACATATGCAGTTTATTGGGGAGTGACTAGACAGAGACATAACATACAGTATTTGACGATGATTACCAAAAATGAATCAAATCATCACTTAAAATGCTGATGAGCAGCTACAAATCTCCCAGATTAAGGACACATTATCAATGGTAGATTTCCTTTGGCTAAAGAGAATTAAAACATGAATCACAGGCAGAAAGCATCCAAGTCTGTGATTTTAGAAAACTCTAACTGTCTAACCACTGTTCCTACAGGGCTTCTGAAATCCTCTGTTAGTCAAGGAGCTAATGCAGGACATGAATTTAAAAAGAAAATTTTGAATTCTTAAAATAGTAAAGCCTGCTGACTGTTGGACCTCTCTATCTGTCAACACCTCCTCTGCATTTCAGCACTCTGGCAAGATTGCAGCTCTCACAAACAAAAATACTGAATGTGATCTCCTTGTGAAAAATATGTAATTCATACTATATCAAAATGCTTTCTCTCACCCAAATGCCTCCTTTCATGTACAGAGGAATAAATACACAGAGAATTTATATTTATTAACTATTTCAGATTAAGTGGTGGAAAATTGATTTTAATTTCACAAAAAAGGATGACATTATTTTTTATTTATTGAAAAATAATCATAGAAATTATTGTAATCAATAATTGAAGCCTTTGGGGACTGAATGGCAAAACTAAGGCTGAACATTGGAGATTTTCAATAAGCAATTGGACAGGGTACCAGATAATCTCATCTAAACTCCCTGTCCCATGAAAAGTTGGACCATATGATACTTCAAGGTCTCTTTCAACCTGGGCTGTTCTATGAGTCTCTGATAGTATTGTATATTTATTGCCTTTTAATATTCTATGATTGTATTGTAACCCTCTACCTTTGTACAAAGAAAACTGCGGACTTGTGTAAGACGTGTCACGTCACCTGTCCTGGATATTTCTCTCCGGAAGATATGAGTCACTTTCTGTAGTTCTCTTCCTTCATCAAGAATGTCTGGTGTGCAAATTGGTTGCTAGGGTAAACTGTGTGGATTGAACACTATTCGCAATGCTCTCTCTAGGCTGTTACCTCCCTTTTAGAGCACTCTTAATGTTAATGAGCTTATAACCCACTTCAATGTAAAATGGGTTCTTAATTGCCCATTTTTACGTTCTGTTATATTGATCTAAATAATGACTTCCATGCTTATTCTCACATAATATTATCAAAGGAAAGACAGTTAAACCACAATGTCTTCCCATAGACGTTTTTATTAAACACTTTCTATGGTACGATGAGGTTCCTGGTACACACATTTCTACAAATACTTTGTGAAAGTATAGATTACTCAATGTGAATAACAGGGCCAGAATAATTTTTTATTATTTTTTTTTTTGGCTTCATTTCTGTTAATAAAGGCAATCTATACCTGGATATTAATTGTTCGTGTTAGGCATATTTTTAAATGTAAACTTCAACAGATTTCATACTAATATATGCACATTGTGTGGAAGACAGGCCATATAATAATAAATTATTAGCTTATATCTCAGTTTAAAGAATTGGAAAATGAATGATAATGCTTGTTCTGTGCTTTACATATCTATATGGGAAGATCTAACTATGTGAGCTCGCATATGTGTGTTTCTAGGTATATCTGTATTTAGGAGTAAATATGAATGAAATTGTTAGGATTGCCTTCTTCAGGAAAACTGTAAACATAGTTCTACTTATATTTTAATTTCAAGTCTTCTCAATTGAATCTCTGCTGATGCGCTGTAGCTTTGTGTTCTATACTTTTGTTATATTTTTCACAGTTTCTAAGTTCATCCACAATATGTTGTCAGGATTTTTTGTATCACAGTTTTCAATTCCCTGCTTTTATGAATATCCTAAAATTTGAAAATTGTTTACTTCAGTAATGCTTATCAGAACTTACTCAGGCAGCAAGATAAAAGCCAAGTGAAGGGGAATAGGATAAATAGGATAAACAGTACTCCTTACTGTCATAGAAAAAAAAAATCTAAAAATGTATTTAAAAATGAAATCAAATTATATATAGGGTCACTTCTGGTATTTTAAAATGGATAATTTTTAGTATGGTCTTTATGAATAAAACAGTTTTTCATATGCTGCTTGAAGGATCAATTTAAAGTCTGCTATTGCATTTCTGTGAACTAGAAATTAAATAGGTTGCCTTATCTTTTCAGAAACAACATAAACTTCATATACCCTGAAAGGGAGTGGTGCATGTGGTATAACTGTCCCAATTGTCATCAGTGTTTTAAAATTTATATATTTTATTTTATAGTGTTAATGAAACAATTTATAGCCCTTAAATGCTTGAGATCTTTTTGTATTGCTCTCAGAGTTTACAAGAAGCCTAACAGAGTAAAGCACAAAAGATAAATATATTGTTTTTAAAACAAAAGTTTGTAGTTTTCTGGATTCTCTGTGAATGATGATGTCTTTTCTTTCTGAAATCTGTGGGATAACATCAAGTGAACCAACAAAGTACTGAAATAAATTAATTTCCAATCTTACCGGCAGTTATAGTTTTGCTGTTGAGCTACGCAAGTTGCATTATTTAAGCAAGGCAATAATTCACATGGATTCAGTATTCTCTCGCAGAACTTGCCAGTAAATATTGGCATACAGATACATGCCACATCCTATAGAAGAGAGGGAAATTAGAAAAAAATATTTGTTGTACCCAAGACAATACAAAATTTAGTGTTCATAGGGTTTACATCCATTGCTAGAGAGGTCCTAACTAGGACAACTTTTCATCACATAAAGCAGTCTACAGAGACAGAATAGGTCCAGTCTCCAATAGGTTACAAACTTCATTTAGGACAAGTACAACAGGCCTTCCAGCACAGATTATACCATACTTGAGTTTGCTAGCTGGAAATATATCAGTTTTAAAACTGTGGGTTTGTGATCTCATGAACAAATCAAGAAGGAGTTTTATAATTAATTTAGGGTTTTTTCCTCATTTCTGATTTTGTTCCATTGTAATGTTTGCATCTATTAAACAGTAACAGTACAAAAGGTACATTAGACACCAAAGAGTGTCACCAACTAGAGGAGGAAAGAAAATCATGGGTATCATTTTTCTCCTTCAATATAAAGCACAGAGTCTATGCTTCTCTTTAACAGTGAAAGACATCTCTCAGTTACTGCAATCTCTAATTTTAACAGTAAGAAAAAGCAAGTTATTTTACAAAACAAAATATTTCTTAGGGCTGACACTCCCACCCTTATTTTTCTATACTCTTCATAGGCCATTTGAAGTCAGAAAGTAAAGGAAAAAGTAAAGGGATTTGTTCCCCAAATGAAATTGGAAGTGCTTAGGTGTTTCTTTAGAATTGGTCTTAAAGGTATAATCAAGAAATTCCAACTCCCACTGAGATATTCGTATATGTGTGAAACAAAGTATTGCAACTGTTTGTCTATTGCACAAAATAGTATGTGCTAATATATTTAGTAAGACAAAATATTACGACAGGTTGCATAACTTAGAAATCTATCAATTTATTCAGCAATTTAGATGTCTCTTTTTTTCTCTGTGTATGAGTTTGTATCACTGCTATGTGATAACTAAGCTTTTGAACTCTTCTTTCACTGTTTTGATTCTGTATAATCACTGCTATTTGCAATAGTCATACTAATGAAAGAACATCAACAATTTATTTTGACATACTACCAGGTATGACTTTATTATCAAAACTTTGTGGGTTCTGCATGAATTTATTCTATTATACAAAAAGAAAGAAAGAAAGAAGAAAAAGGAGATTAAAAACTTACACCACATGAAAAGCGAGAACAAGACAATCTCTAGTTAATAAAGATCCCATGATGCCTCATGTTTGTGTCAGATGATTTTATTAGGGAGAGGAAAAACGAAATAAAATAACATGGGTAGTTCCTTCAAGTGATCACCAAGCAACTGACGTAAAATGGAGGATTTGGGGGTTTTTATTATAAAAATATTATAAACAGGAGACATTGAGAAAATGCTAGGTTTCTTCACGAAGCACGCAAATCTAATTGAAAAATTTACATTAGAGTTAAATATTTTGACACTTTCATGGAACAGATCCTCCTGTAAGGTATGTCAAGGTATATGGATGACAGGAAAGTGATTAGAAACAGACAAGATGGCTTCACAAAGGGTAAATTATGTCTGACTGATGGTGACATCTTTCAATGATGTCGTAACTGTGTTGATGGGTAAGGGAAGAGCAAATGAGAATATTTACCTTGACTTCTGTGAGACCTCTGGCATCATCCCACACATCATCATTTCTGCTAAATTGGTGAGATAGGGGGAAGTGGTAAATCCCCCATCCCTTGAAGTGTTCAAAGTCAGATTGGATGGAACTTTCAGCAACCTGATCTAGTCTAAGAGGTCTCTGCCCACTGCAGAGAAGTTGGAAATAGATGATATTTAAAGGTTCCTTCCAGCCCAAATCATTCTATGATGTAATTCTATGATTCTCTGCTCAAATAGGGAACTCTAACATTTATACTTACATTTGGCAAGTCAATACATGTACCTCTGTTCTGACATGGCCTTGAAGAACATTCATTGATGTCAATTTCACAGTTGTGACCAAGAAAACCAGAAGGGCAATCACAAACATATCCAGACTGGTTATTCTGGCATATACCTCCATTTAGGCATGGCTGAGAGGCACAAAGATCACCAGGTTCCTCACAAAATAGACCTAAAAGAAATAAACATAAAAACTTACAGAGTGTTGGAATGATGCTCGACATGTTCTTTGACATTACTTTTTTACCATGTTGTGTTTCTCTATTATTTCTCTCCTTTTTTTTTTTTTCTTTTTTTGTTGAGGGATTGAGAGGCTTTTATGAATTGTGTTTTTCTAAAATTTTTTACACTGTGAAGCTCCAGTTACTGACTGGGACATTTGTAAGCTATCACCATGTAAAAAGCAAAGAACATATTTTTGTATGCTTTATTTGTTTTGGTGAATTAACGTGGTAGGAATCTCTGGGAGTGACTAACTTGATCTGTAGCAAAGGAAGCATGTGACTAGAGATGCTGAACAGTCACTGAACATCTCACAGCAGTTATTATTAAGGGAATCTGAATTCAGTGGACTCCCAGACCAGGAAGGTTCTTCTCATTGCTGTTTATAGATCCAGCCAGTACTGAACCTGAATGTGCCCTTGGTAAGCAAACTCACAAACCTGCTGGCCATATGAATCAACATGAAGAACTGTGTCTTGTCCCTTAGATAAACACGAACAGCACTCACACGAGCACAAGCAGCAATGATGGCTCAAACTTTTTCCTCACCTCTGGCTATTTAGTATTGAAGTTCAACAATGAACATACACACGCTCTAATTTTCTAAATAAAAAGATAAATCCTCATTAGTGGATCCCTCAACAATCAGCATAGATTTTAAGTCTGTCTTATTTCCATATCGGGATGCTGAACCTCTTGCTAACTGGCTGGCTCAGAGCTTGAGTTGTTCGAGATCTAGATGTCATTCTGGTTTCCGGCTAGTCTAGTTTAAAGGATCTATCGCTCCTCAGTATGAGAGGTGTAAACACAGAAGTAGTAAAGGAAAGAGACTGTTACCCAGGCTCTGTTGGCCTTGCAAGAAAATACTCTGTAAAATTTCCCCAAGTCACCCTCTTTAATTATTTGAAATTTCCATGTCTCTCATGAAATTCTCCCTTCACTCTGTGAAATTAAGTCCTTGCTCATGGTGGTCTGTGCAACCTTTGTGAGCCACTTATTTGTTGAACTCAGCAGTTTCTCACATTATGTCCAGTAGCTTCCCATGTTCTCCTAAATTTTAACCCTAGGCAGGACTTTACTGATCTCCCTGCATACCTTAACATTTATGAACTGCCTAAGTATTTTTGACAATTATCTTTTTTTAATCCTGTGACATCAAAGATAAGCATTAAAGTATTTAAGAATTTATTTCCATTTACTTCTGGAATATTGTGTATCAAATATGCTTTTTACAGACTTTGTACTTTGGTGCTCTGATTCAAACCACCTCCCTAATACATAGTTATAAATTACATCAGAAGAATTTTTTAGCAATTTGCTGTAGCAGTAACATAGCTTCATAATAAATCCCTTCTGAAGTAGTAATATTTATTGATTCAACATTTTGTTAGTCACTTGAATCCACTGACATAGAAATAGAACTCCATAAAAGAAAAAATTATACTTTACAAAAATATTTATAATTTCAAAATGGTAAACAGAATACTTTTAACTCAAATTGTAAACTGCAGGATAAACATAAATAATTAATTATAAACCACTTAATAGATAAGTATGTGAACCTCTAATAATTTAGTTATGAGTAGACTAGCTATCTAAAGCAAATGAAAGTATGTGGAATTACACTTACCAGAAGGTTGAAATATCACACTATGTGTCTATTATATACAAGAACAGCTGATGCGACAGGGCCCAAACATATTCCTATTTATCATTCAGTTCACTAGAAATAGTTATTTCAATAAGACAAAATTAATTTGGTCTATCTTTTATGACAGATTATTCACTTCTCTTTAGCATCAGAGGACATTCAAAGAATCTTTCAAAATTTTTTTGCTATCCCTCATCACCATAGTAACCAAATTACAGTATATTGCAAATTCCAGACGTCAGGGATTGCTAAAAGGAAAAGCTAAGGCCATTCCTCAGAACAAGGCCATTAATTGGTATTAGTGCATATATAAAAGAACATTTGCAACATGAAGTGAGGGGGATTGGTAAATTCTTTCTTATTATTCAATTTATTACCTAGCTGTCCTGTTCTACTTCAGTGCAGCATTGTACCCCAGAGGTGCTCATACATGAGGTTATATATCAATGCTCACCCTATTTTTTCTCCATTATTAGTCACATTTGACAAGAGTGGGTGCTCCTGTCCCATCCACATTAATTATCAGAGGAAGGAAAATGAGCAAAACAGTGACCCCATTTTCTCTATCCAAAGGAAAGCCAGAAAGTGATGTCTCACTAGCTGAATGGAGTAATGAGTTTTTCCTGCTGTTGTTTCTACCCCTGAATCCATTCACTCCTCCATGTTGTTTTGTGTCACCATTACCAAGCATTTCTTAGCTTTTTGTTAAAAAATGGCTCTCAATGGGATTGTTAGAACAAGGAAAGACTAAATGAACAAAATAGGACAGAAAAATGAAGACCAGTGGGGAAAAACAGATGAAAGAGGTACCTTTGGTAATGTTATGTTTATTTGCAGCAAAACTAGGAAAACAATATTGTTCTGCCAAAAAAAAACCAGTGATAGTGCAAGATTCTTTTAAGAGAAGACTAAAGTATCTAGAAGAGGAATAGAGAAAAGCCTGAGAGCGGATAAGGAAATATTGTCAATCATGCCATAAGAAATATATCAAAAAACTGCAAGTTTCAAGGATGGAAAAAAAAAATTAACTTATTACTCTTTTCTCCTTGGCATTACCTTGCAAAGGGAGCAAAAAAAAATTTTGTTAATTTGGGAAAAAACAGTGCATTTAGTGGAAATTGGTAGCCAAATACCTAAGTAGGTGAAGGGGTACTAATTTAAATGAAGATATTATCTCCTGGTCTAAAACACAAGTCCCATCTACCAATGTCTTTTAGGAAGAATTCAGACTTGAGCCAGAATTTTTCCTTAATCGTTGACATTAATGATGTCTTTGATATTCCTATACTTTATAATTCACTGTATTCAGCATGTTATGTGAAAAGCAAGAGCAGCATTTTTTCACCTGAACTTCCATACTTGATGAGTTTGACAAATCAAGTCAATAAATGGAATTCTGGAGAATTAGTGGTTTGAGATTTTTATTCTATCTTTCCCAAATCCGATGTCACACTCAATCTATTTGCTAAATAAGATTAAAAGGTGGCTTGATTACAGCTCTTGGGTGGGGAAAATACTAAGCACTAAAGGGATTATTAATTCAGAGAGAAGAGTGTAAGAAAAGCAAATGACTGAAGAGAAAAGTAGAACAATATAATGTGAGAAACACCTCACACATTTTTACCAGAGACCTCTTTACCTGACCACCATGAAAGAATTGAATTCTAGAGCTCCTTATGTCTTCACATTAACGTGTTTTGAAAAGTACTTTTTTAACTACATACAAGGAGACTTAACTATATAGAAGAGTACATATGCAATATAACAAGCTTTGGTCAAAAGAGATGAATGACTGGTCCCCTAGACTTGCAAATCTATTTATCTACTTTGACTCAAGATGTATACAAACCCTTTTAAAAGTTGTGCAAATCAGGAATTATTTCTAAATTCTTATTTCAGAATGTACATGTTTTTGTCATTATCAGTGGCTTGTGTTCCAATATGTTTAAATAAATACTTAAATTCATATCCATGTTAACACTTACTGACCTCTTGAATATTGTGGTTAGAAGCAAGGTAAAGAGGGAATAGGACAAAAGTAGATCTTTATAATCTGATATCAAATGCAAGCCTAAGAAAGAGGACAATATTTAAACAATGAACAGTGGAGCTGGGATCAGCACATCAGTCCAACTAGAACATGCACATATGAAATGTTTGTACATCTTCTGAAGACCTGAATCTTTAATTGAAAAAATAATTTTTAAAAAATGCAAGGCAAGTTTTCTTGCATAGATTTGATACATAACCTTGTATTTTACTTTGATATCACTAAAAACATAGTATAGGCATAGCACGTGCCCTAGATGCTGTGCATTTCTGTTGCCAACAATTTCAACATAAGTAATTTTTCCCTCATTCAGACCCAAAAAGAGACATTTGCTGAAAATCCTGAAGTCCCATTAGTGCTCCCTGATGAATGATCAGCTACTCAAAGCTTATTCAAATTCTCAGGAAGATAAATGCAGAAACCACATTCTAATGGGAGATGTTTGATTCTGGAAACTTCAGTATGAAAAAAAATAGTTATCAGCTTGATTGAATATCCTGATTAAAGTGGAAATTCCAAGATATTAAAAGTGTTGTCAGTAGGACCAGTTGACCTTTATCTGTCAATAAAAAGAGTTCTTGTTTGGTTTACTTCAATAAAAAGATAAATTGTGGAAGATTAAAAAGCAGGAACAAATGAGTAAAGATTATTTAATAGGCCAATATGAAAGCTAATGAATTTTAGTTTAAGGAACTTAACCTTATTTCCATCATTTTCTGTTGTTTTTACACATAAAAAGATCAAAATCCTTCATCAAACCAAAACTAATGGCAGAAGAACCCCAGCTCTTCCTTATTTGATTTAACTGTATCTTGTCTAGTCTTCCTTTCTATGGTTTCACTGCCATGTTATAATGATAACTGATTTAAAGACAAAGGACATTCCTGACATCATTGATAAACATCACTCAATTGTTAAGGTATCACATAGTGGCACTTATGTAACTATCTGAGGCCACTGATTAAAATAAGTAGTTTCTATTTTAATTGCAGTATTTCTGGACTTTACATTTATGCAAACATTTCTCTTCCCAAGCAGTAAAATATGTTAAGAATTATATTAGCGTACTACACTTTAATATGGTGTAAGTACTCTCATTTTGTTATTCCTCTGATGAAAACTCAGTATTTTCTAGAGCAGTTATGCATAAGGCAGAGTAGACTGGTTCAGGAAACAGCATGTGTTACAGCTGATTATTTCTACTTGACTCAGAATAGAGCAATAATATTTCAGGGTCAGGATAAAAAATGAAGTATTTAGTGGGAGAGAGATTTATTTTCAGCATAAATGAAGCAAGTGACTGCCACTTGATACAATCCAGGACCAAGATAAACAATAGGCAGTAAACTGAATAAAGGCTGAACTAGAATATAAGTATGAAAATTTAATTGTTTAAACCACTGTTAATATTTTAATATGTTCATTTTCTATCTAGAATTATAGAAGCCCACACAATGTCCTTCTTATGCATGCCATTAATACGTATTATGCAACAGAACAACTAATTAGTAGATGACTTTTTATCTGATGACTCTCAGATTTCAGTTGATTCAGTTGTGAAAAAATTTCTATGATTAACTAATTCCTATCTTTATAGCTCCTTTAAGAATTTATTTAAATTAGTTTAGTCCAATCCACTCCTTGTTTTTTCCTTCACGAGCTTTGTCAGATGTCCTTCCTTTTAAATGTAAAACTGCAAAGTGTTTTTAAAAGTTGTTGCTGTAGAATGATCTTATATTTTCTGTTTAAACACATAACTGAATCACAAGTTCCTGTCTTATATATCTAGACCCTGAAATATATCAATATTTCTATTATTGTACTAAAATAATTAATTTTTAAAATTCTTTTAAATACAGTATTTACATATTCAGATACATTTCTAATCAAAATTGATGAATGGTACCTTGTTTTTCGTGTTTATGAAGTTTCAGTAAAGTATGAATCAAAATGAAAGCTACTTTAGGCACTGTAAATCTAGGTCTTCCATGAAGTACAAATCTCCATGAAAGATTATAAGGGCTATAATCCTAATTTTAGACCAAATAGGCAGCATCAAAGGTTACTGATGTGCTTTATAGAAAAGCTCCAATCAGCATACTTGAAAATAGACATTTTAGAAGTTAATGAATGAGAAGAACATTAGCTTCCATCAGAGGGAAGCCTATTAGATAAAAAATTACAGTATTGCTGGAAAAACTCATCAAGAGTCCTTGTAAACTTTTGGTTTCACCTCTTATCTTGTCTAACCACAGTGCTCAAAAAATAGTGAAAGCCAACAGAACTGGTCTGACCCTGAGCCGATGCCACTCTGGCTACTGCTAAGGCAGTGTGCATAGGCTGCCCTTGCTTCTGGAAGGTTGTTATTCCCTGGGGCAAGAGCAGGGCATCACCTTGAGTGTAAGAGATCATCTACTATTCCTCACTGAAAACCACTTCCTAGTGCCTCAGTCTGTTGCAGAAAAGGGTGTTCAAAACGCTGCTAGAGGCATCAGGACAATAGCTATAATGACAGTTGTGACTTCTGTCAAGAACACCAATGCTGCCCAGTCACTAAATATCTAGATTTAAAATGGTCTTTCTCTTTGCAGCTAGCTGATGGTGTTTACCACACAGAAGAATACCTGAGTGTGTCTGTTAGCGGTGAATTCACTTATACTTCATGGGTTTTACTACAGTAAAAATGATATGATTTCTTTCCAAACATCTTTTGGAAAGATGGTTTCAAAAGTGTAATGATTAAACAGTGTTTTCTGTGAGGCAAGTTTCTTCAGAAAGTATTAATTCAATTCCTCAACTGCTCATCAAGTGGTAAGACCTTGTCTGTACTCAAATTTAAAGCATGTTCCTGGCTCACATACTTCTGTGAGAAGCTCAATACTTCCGAATTCTGAAGAATTACACCTCTTAGAAATGAGGTCTCACCTGGGATTCATGGACTAGCATTGTGCATGAGGTTTCTCAACATGGTTTCTAAAGGTATGAATGGGAAACACATTTCTGATTAAAATCCTAAGTGAAAACAGAAGTCAGTATACTAAGCAGGACAGACATTTTCTTCATTAAAATGAAAAAGTATATGTGATTTCATACTACAACAGGTTGATAAATAAAAATTTAAGAAAATAGAATGCATATGTCAATCATGTATTTTTTAAAAATCATTGTTAAATCTGTGCTAACAGGTTTACTTTGCATAGTAATTTATTCTGAGTGCCTTCGTGACACATTTTTCTTTGGTAAAGTGATATAGGTTATATTTGTTGCCTTATTCTTAAATCAGTTATGCAAAATGACACACCTCCCATTTTTTTGGGCAGTCATAATTGTGTTTATTTATGATTTATTACAATGGTATCTCACATACTCTAGTGTAAATTAGAAAAATCCTATAAAACATGTTGGGCTGATCTAGATATAAGGCATCAATACATACATTAGGTAGATTTATCAAATTTCTCATCTTACTGTCTTTCAGAGTATAAGTCAGCAGATCAAGAGTAGAATTCAGATATTTGGACACCAAAAGCTTTAGGCTAATAGCTATTGAGAGACAAATAAAGAAACTGACCTGCAATTGAAAGTTATATAAAAAGCTTTTAAAAATTTGCTATAACATGCCTGTACTATACACCTTGATATTCAGCAATCATGACTATGTGATAATAAATGTAAACCTTTAAGAACTTAAAACTATTCAGAGGCTTTTTGTTGTTGTTGTTGATGATGATGATGATGATGATAATTGCTATTATCCATCCTTTTGACAGTATTATTTTCAAGAATTCCTCTGACAATAGGATAAATTAAAGATGCAATAGTTTATATATTGACAATGGGCACTTCAGTTAGTTATGTGAATCTAGAAAAAAGAGCCTTAAATAAATCAGCCACTAGAAAGTTGGTATTCTTTCATCTCTCTGCTAATGCACTTTTTAGAACAGATGACAGGTGATTCACTTTCTCCTCTCTCCTTAGTGTTCCCACAGCCAGCTGAGTGACGATGAAAGATATGTATGGGCTGAAAAATCATGTGGTTTCATGAGAATACTCAAACACTTTCCTTCATAACAAATTATATAATGTGTGACTTAGTCTTTTCTCTTGTTTGCAGTCAAAAGTGTGTGAGAAGAAAAACAACCTTGTATAAACCTGTGCCAAGCTGCTTACAACTTTGTACATCACCTCTAAGTAAACAATATACACCTACCGGCAAATGGAGCTCACAGCAATAGCATATTAGACACAGCTGCAAATATTGAACTTTGAAATATTGACAAATTTTCACTACTTTCAAATTTTCACATGGGAATATACAGTTGTTCAAACACGTTAATTCCCTTGAACAGCTTGAACCTTTGGAATTCACTAATTCTTATGAATTTTTATTCCCTTAAAAAAATTCTTTTCAAAATCAATTTGATGGATGTGAATAACTGAAGCCTGTGATTCATTTGTCTCCATAGTTTCACAGCTAATTATTAATTATTGCTAAAGATTCTATATCTTCTTTTTCTAATCTCTAGTAGTGTGGAAGCAGGTACACAATTACTCAAGAAAAAAGAAATTGACATAGGGAATAGTTTTATCAAAAGATAATTGGTTTTTCAAGTCTTTGACAAAGGTGTCTATTCGAGATATATACATTTACTTTTGTTTCATCCTCAGAAATCACAAGTCTAAATGACAAGGTCCTTCTGTTACAGTGAAAGAGGATTTTAGCTGAGATGAATTCCTACTAAATTGCTTAACAATATTCAGAAGCATGACTGCAGGGTTGAGACAAAAGTGGGAAACAGATCTTCAGGAGACATAGCCACTTGAAATTCAATAACCGAGGTAAGGGTTGAAAAGAAATGTAAATCACAGGAATATATTCTGGGAAGGTGTGCCCTTAGGCAAGCGCAGAGTCCAAGGATGTGTGCTAAATAAGGGGAAGCCTGAAACAGCAGTGGGGATTGAGTGTATTGAAGAGAAGGAGGACAGACCGGGTGACATAGAAAGTGAGAGCAAAAGAAGACTTGAATCTCAGGATTAGAGAAGCACATCACAGTAACACAGAAGTAGGATGGGCTGAGTAGTTACCAACAGACCTGTTTTGATACCTTCTGTATCCTAGGAGGGAGAGGAAAAAAAATGTTGAGGATAGCTCTTCAACAGTTTATAACCTGTATGTTGTTGGTGAGGAAAACATGTTGTTGGTGTTTTATCTTGAGTATTTTGATATTGCTGATTTTTTTATTCTAGCTACAAAATTTTAAGCAAATTTATTGTCAAAAGGTCTCAAGAAGGTTCAGTTGGGTTAATGTCTAAAACACAGACTGGTCAAATGGATAAAATGTGTGGCATGTTGTCAAGTGACCACATCACATCATCTCATAATCCATATTTGTATTCTAGGCTATGCATTAATTTATTGCAAATAATTATTCTTGAGAAGAAAAAAAAAATCTCTAGGAGCACATATGGAAGAAAATCAGAAAAACAAAATAATTATTAATTAGAATTAACTAAGCTTTGTACATCTGTAAATTCTATTAGAATTGTGACAAAAAGGAAGAGGTCTGCTTATTGTTCAGTTTGTAACATTATTAGACTCTGAAAACCAAGAGAGTATTATACTATTTGCAAGAAAATCAACCTTGGAACATTCAAAATTTCTCAGAACTGCAACTTTTAGTCTCCAATTGCCTTTGGGTATATTTCCATTTCCTGACATCCATCAGCATTATTTAATGGGACAAACTGCGGGTGTTCAAATCCCTGCACATTGGGCTGAGTACTGCAAGCACCTGCCAATTCTGGAAACACTGTAGAGGTACAATGTACTCAGAGATGGAATAAATGCCAAGGCACTAATGTTGAAAGAAGAGTAGAGTCTGAGAGTCTCTCATAAAAAGATTAGTCATTCTCCAAAGCTGGTAATATCACCATGGGTTTATGGCTCTAACATTGTGATGTAATTTAAAGAAATGGGGGCTTGGTATGGTAAAAGAGGTCTTGAAAATTGCAGACACAGCATGCAGTATATGGCAGTACAGGTATGGAATATTAGGAGACAAGGCACGCTCTAGGCCCTGGAGACCCCATAGCTGTAAACAACTCACCAGTGAAGAGACAAAGATATGCAAACCTGGAGGTGTACAAAACTGGTCTTAGGGTCAACAAAAAGAACACTATCTAACATCCATAAATCCCACCACAGATAGTAAATTCAGGTGTAATTTGAAACTACAGCCCTATGAAGAATAAGAAAGGTATATAAGGATGTTAGCAAACATATAGATATGATCCTGAGTACATCCTAGAGCAAGAAAGGTAAAACCATCAGCACAAATGTCATATTCCTCCCGGTGAAAGACTACAGATGCTCTAAGGAACACCCACCATAACACACCCCTTCTGCCAATGACAGTAAAAGGAGCAGGGTAAGGGTGAGCACAGCATCTGGAATAGGGTTGGAAATTGAGAAGCGTGTGTATATAAGAAGTTTATAAGTATTATTATTGAAATATTTTCTTCATGGATGAATCTTAATATTTCAATTATACTGTAATTTTTTGGCCTTATATTTACAGCATGTCGTGGTTTGACACTGGCCCAATGCCAGGCACCCACAAGAGTCACTCTCTCACCTTCACCTGCCACAGCTGGGCAGAGGAGGGAAAAGAAAAAAAAAAAAAGTTAACAAAGGCTTCATAAGTGAGATGAGGACTGGGAGAAAACACTTCAAGGGCAAAACAGGCTCAACTTAAGGTTCCAAAGCTAACAGGATCAGAGGAGGATAA
>VWPU01003050.1:0-14430 GCA_013398955.1 Callaeas wilsoni
GGGGGGGGCGCCGCCGCCGCCGGCGGGAGGCGCCCGGGGAAGGGGCGAGAGCTGGAGGAGCGCGGGCGCTAACGCCCGCCCCGAGGCGAGGGGAAGGGGCGCCCGAGCCAGCTTTCGGTTTTGCGATGTCGGGGAAGCCCGCCCGGGCTCCGCTGGAGCCATTTTATGTTGCTTTGTAAGGAGACGATGGTTGAAAAGCACTTATCCCAGTCCGGCCGGATCGGCTAAGCCGGGCGAAAGCCCTCAACTCTGGCGAGCGAGGCAGTATTTATTTTAAAAAGAGAGAAGGAGAAAAAAAAAAAAAAAAGCCCCGAACGTCTCCCCCGTTCCCTTCTCGTGCTTTCTGCACCTTGGCGGGTGGCTCGCTGCTGCACTTGTACTCACAGAGGTTTGCAACAAGCAGTCACACAGACCTGCGCTGCCACCGAGCCCCCCCGGCCGCCGCTCCGCTCCCCGGCGCGCCCCCGGCCGCGACCCCCGCCCCGAAGCGCTGGAGGAGACAAACCCGGCGTCCCGGCGGCGGGCTCGGCCCCCTTGTTTGTGGCTCTCAGATCCATCATGGCTTCCCCCTGCCTTTCTGCCTCCCTGCTCCTTGTGTTCCTCCTCCCTGTGGCTGCCCTGTTTATATAGCGCTATTGCCGCTCTCTAATATAGACTCTGCTAGGATGGGAAGGTGCTTTCCAGCCCCACGTCACCGCCTCTCCATTTAAACACCACATCAGCCTTTAAATAGGGAGCGAGCCGCGGAGCGCGGGCTGGGAGGTGCATGCGTCCGCGGCGGAGGCTGGGAGACGGGCGGCTTGTCCCTCGGATCCCGACCGGCCTTTCCCACCGGCTTCTGTTCCCTCCGCGCCGCCCGTCCGCGTCGCACCGGACTGCGGAGCGGTGGTGCTTTGCGGGGGCGAGGGTGTCTCCCAGCCCGTGTAAATGGGCTTTCCTTTGCTTCTACGCATTGCACAAAGACAGTTCGTCTGCTTCTGCATTTGAATCTGTTTACCTTTTCCTTCCTTTTTTTTTTTTTAATTTTTTTTTTTTAATTTAGCTTGGTTGGTTTTGGTGTGAGGTTTTTTGTTTGTTTAGGGTTTGGGGATTTTTGTCCCTGGCGTACAGCTCGCATACGTTCCTGTGCTCCTGTAAAGTCTTCAAAGTAGCTTTTCTGCTGCGTGGAGAAAGGAGTGTTTGAACGGTTCTTAGCCAGTGTATCAAGGAGAGTTGTGGTATTTATTTTATGGCGCTTTGCCAAGGTCTGACTACAGCTGTCTCCCCAAAAATGAAGTTAATATTCAAGTTTTATGTATGGGTTGTGGGCTGCAGATGCTACTCAGTGATTTATTCTGCTTCTGGTGCCTAAAGTGTACAAATACTTTATTGCAGTCCAGGCACAGCAGTGGTTTTGCAATTGTCACTACTTGGTTTCATTACAGTATTTGGTATACTACAAAATAAAATGCAAAGTGTCTTAGTTTTCTTTTCCTAATCTGAAATGTTACAGACCTGCTTGTGAGTTAGGTTTATGCAATTGCAAGGAAACGTCTTTGATGTGATGTTTTGTCAGCTTTTGTATCAGAAAATTTTAGGAAAGTAGTCAGCTGTTACACAGAGGGCAGTTACTCAGCAAGATGCATAATGAATGTGTGTGATTTGAATCTGAGTTGTCCTTCTGTTTATAACCTTCTTGCTTTGTGTTTTTATTGGAAGAAAAGGATCTATTTGTGTGTAGTAAATTAGAGGTTTTGCTTGTCTTTCTTGACCAAGGTAGTACTGAATAGCAAAAAATACATATGTTGAATAACCTCCAGAGGACTTGTAAATATTTTTTGACTCAACGATTTACTAAGACTTGTTTTCTTTCACTGTATTTCTGTACTGGAAGTTCTTTTGAAAGGTGTCAATGTTTGGAATAGTAAAAGCTAAGCTTAAAATGAGCCTGCTTCAGATAGGTATGCTTTAGGTTAATTTTCAATTAAGTAGTAAAATATTACAATTTTGTCAAATTGAATCTCGCTCATTAGCAAGAAATACATTGCTTACACAAGGGTTGCCAAGGATGAGTAGGAACATTTTGAAATGCTGCAACCACGTGACTTTAGGATGCTGGACTTGGAGCCTAATGTGTCAGTGGCATCACGTCAGCGTCTGATCAAATCTCAGTTGCTAGAAATCTGTTCTCTGTAATAAAGGACAAATATTAGATGTAACAGTTATATATGGTATGATATTTTACAGGTGATAAAGGCAATTTATTTGTAAAAGTCCACAACAACATAAAAAAATCTCAAATTGTAATGTTTACAGCGTAGATTATATATGTTACTTTTTTTGTGCTCGTCTTTGATGTAATTGTGGCTAGAAGTAGTTACCTTTACAGTATGCTCTTCTGGCTGCGTGTGGCCAGCTTACAGCGGTAACTGCATGGCTGAGAGAAAGATTAGCAATGTTTCAGGGAGAGCTGCAGAAGCAACCAGGAACAAACTGTTATCAAATGTACAAAGCATGCTGTGGTCTGTATCTCTATAATGTGTTGGTTGTTGGAAACCCAAACTGCTGAAATCCCAAGTGTTGTGATAATAATTACAGAGGATTGCAGTTTTTGTACCCTTGAAGCGGAAGGAATGTAGGAGTATAAGCCCCCAAAGGCATGTGGCATTTCTTAAAATAGCTTGCTGGTTGCTCCTGGATTTGGAGTGTGTGTGTAGCAGTGTCACCATACTCAGGAATTTTCTCTTCAAGATGCATAGAGAAAGTAAAATAGAATCATTCCCTTATGTTCCTGGAGGGAGAAATAGTAGATTCCAAATCTTTTCTATGTGTTTGCGGTTGTATCTAATAAATCAGGAATTTTAATTGTTGTCTTTAATCTGTAGTAAGTGCTTGGAATAGTGTTTATTGAAGAGTGATTTGAGTATTTTGCTCTTAAAAGAGCTTGACATTTACAGCAATGTACTCTTTATGAGGGAGACACTTTAATATAAACCAGATGAAAGCACAATTATTTTAATAGCAATCTTTAAAGTTTCCATTTGTTCTCATTGCTTTCTCAGACTGAATGCAGAAACCTATTGGAAAGCACACCTACTATCCCATCTTTATACTTATTCAGTAATTGTATTACCATGTTTATTTTTTGAAGCAGTGTATGAAAACAGTTTTGTCATTCAACTCCAGAGTCTTAGAGGGCTTATATAAACAGCTTCAGCATCATATAAATAATGCTTAGAGCTAACACTTAGTGTATGTTGAAAACAATACAGTGTGCTTTCTTTTAAAGTCTAGAACTTAAGACTGTTTCGTAATTTTACTGGATATGCCTCTTTTGAGGTAGGAAAAGAGCATTCTGTGATACTCTTCAAAATCCCACTGTGAATGTCTCTTGAAGGCATTGCTGCCCCCAGTGGGGGAGATGTTCCATCCACCTGGGCTAGATGTTCAGTAGGAGTGTGCAAAAGAGAATTTCAACTGGACAGGGTATTTCTGACTATTATGTAAACGTGTATAAGTCAAATCAGAGAGACACTATTTTGTTATAGGCATGCAGTGTTTCCTTCTCTCTTTTCTTCGTCCTAATCACAGAGCCATGAGTGTATAGGGTATATTAATGTGTGATTAGAACAGTGTCTGAAAATGTTGACCCATTTTGAGATCCAGTGTGCTGTGAGGCTCGTGCAGAGGGATACATGCATGTGGAGACTACTGGTGGGCTTGTTAACCCACATGGCACTGGGTTCACTCCACTCCTGCAGGACTGTCCTGTTTTAGAGGATTTACGCACTTGCTTGGACTGTTGGAAGTAATGCAGAAGGATCCTATGTCAGCAGTGGCAGAGTGAACATCTGGGCTCTTAACCTGCCTTTCTGAGGTCTTGCTAAGCTGATGCTGGACACTAGAAACCAGTATCTGCTTGAATTTGTTTTTTCTCTTACATGCACAGGAAAAAAAGGAAATTTTCAAGCAGGCTGTTGGACTGTAGAGTCAGTTTGTTGTATCTGAATGTTGGTATCTTTCTCATAGGGCTTTATAGACTGAGAGGGCTTTGTGAGTAAACCTTACAAAAATATCTGATTGTAGAGATAGGACGAAGTATCTGCTGGTGGAAATTATTAGGGCCTGTTTGTGTAAAATCCATTTTATTAGAAAAGTAGACCTAATAGGTAATTTAGGGAGTGGAGGATTAAAGGAGAAAATGCACCCTCCATCCTGCAGGAATTTTGATTGTAATTTGAGGCGTACAGATAGTTCTCTTGACTTAAAAAAAGTAACTTACGTGCTTGAGGTTAAAGCATGTTTATTTGTAGAATGTGGTTTTGGCATTAAGGAACAGATGCTTTTAATATAATAAGGAACAATATATGGAATAGGTTAAGTAGTATTTCTGTGCTAGTTGAATCGTATAAGCTTCATGCAATTTGTTTAATTATAGAAATAATAGGACTTAATGTTATTAAGTAGAATGTCTTTTTTGCATCTGTTATGAATTAAGTGGAAAAATAACCCTGTTAATGGTGCTTGATATTTCTGAGTTACTACGAAGATTTAAAATACTAGCACTGAAGAGAAGTCTGGCTTTCAAAGTCTCTTTCTGTGTTTATAAGCTCAGTTAATGCAGTATTTGAAACCTGGATAACAGAGCGTGCACTATGGTATGTTTTGTTTCTTTTGGAGAAGCTGTGGACGTAGGTGCTGTAAATGTAGTTGTCAAGGGTGGCAAACTTACTCTGTTATTTGAAGCCAGAAATTTTTAGTGGGGTTTTTTTTTTGTGAAAGACCAGTAACAAAAGGATGAATGATAACATATTTCAGCTGCTTGATTTGCAAAAGCATGTTTTAAAGCTGAAATGTGATCAATAACATAGAGTAGTATGTTGGGTTTTGTTGGGGATTTTTTGGTTTATTTTTGCACTTCTTTTTCTTTTTGAGGGAGGGGCTGGGACAGGAGTTGTAAAAAAAAAAAAAAAAGACCTGAGCATGCCCCAAAGTGGAGGATTTTTTAAACAGTGAGGCTATAATGCACTAAACAGCCATCAGACTACTTATGTCCAGGTTCCAAGTATGTTCTTTTATTCCCTTGTAATTTTATGCATTTTCTTAAGTTTTATTTTCCTTTTTTTTCCCCCCTACATCTAAAAGTAAAGATATTCAGCTTCTTTTTTGTGCTTATTGACTACTCAGATTTTCCCTAGATTAGTAAATCATGTGCTACTTGTCTCCCTACATTATTCCATAATTTAGGCATAACAGTTCTGTAACATGTGAAATACAACTTTTAGCATGTCTATAACAAATACACCACTTCTAGAATGCATTAAGCATGAAGTAAATGCTTCAGTGCATGCAGTACATTTGTGTGGTTCTCGGACCTCTAGACTACCTGCTTGTGTTTGGTGCAGCTTTCCTGTGTGTGCATTGGAGGCACAGCCTTCCTGGAGTGCCAAACCCACTGCGCTGGTACAGGATGATTGTTTTGCATATATACAACATATCTGATGTGTGTGGCATCATTCAGGATTTATTGCTTGAGGGAGTTAGGCAGTGGGGCTGAGGGGAGTGACAGTTTAGAGAAAGTTGTGATTACTTTCTGAGCAGTTTAAAATTGGTGTACTCGCAGCCCAAGGAGCAGCCTTGGTCAGTGAAGTACATATGGTTCACAGGCTTGCAAGATTGATCAACCAGAATTTACAGCTTGTATTGCTACCTTGCAACTAGATAGCATAGATATTCAAACCTAGCCAAAATCCCACTGAGGTTCATACATACAAAGAGAGGTCCGAGCTGTACTATTTAAAAGGTACAGCATGTGCATAGTCCTGTTCTCGTGTGGTTCTAATGAATTAAATTTTGTGCTTTAATTGATAATGTTAAGTTTTTGCATTCTCTGTTTTAAATTGTACCTTCATTGTAAAATTCACAAAATGGTTGACGTTGGAAGGGACCTCTGGAGGTCTTCTTGCAACCCCCTTGCACAAGCAGGGCCAACTAGAGCCCAGGAGGATGTCCAGATGGCTTTTGAGTGTCTCCAGGAATGGAGGCTCCAGAACCTCTTTTGGCAACCTAAAGTGCACTGACAATTCACTTTCTTTGATAGTTTAAGTGTGAAAGCAGTGTAATAATAACAACATATTTTTAGTATTTCCCCATGAAAAATTTGAAATGTGAAAGTATAAGTACTGATTGAAAACAGAAGTCTGTCTAGCCTAATATCCTGTCTTCAGGAGTTTCTGAAAACAAATACGTAAGGAAGAACAGGACATTCACATGAATCCTTCCAGTTTTTTGAGCCTTCAGTGTTTTTCAGCTCAAGATCATTCTGAGCCATACTTGGTGCCTGTTGAACTAGTAAGCACTAACAAGTTTCTTTTCCTGTCTTTAATATACTTTCAAATTTTGAATATTCTTTAATGCATTTCGCACACACCAAGCATTTTTGCATGTTTAGTATCTACATTTGCAAGCAGAAAACAAATTGACTGAGTGGAAAACACATATCCTTTTCTCTATTTTAAATTATACTCTTCATGGCTTGATGAGTCTTGTGCTGTAGTTGTGTCACAGAAGATGGTGAGCGGTCCCTTCCCTTTTCACCTTGTTTAAGCTGTTCTCCCTGATTTATAGCTTCCTGGATATTGCAGTCACTTGGAAACATGTGATGTATTCTGAAATGCAGTTTTTTGTGGGGGGAAATCTTACTTTAATGTTAAAGTGACAGATTTTTTCCAAAGAGTGCTGACTAGTTACTGGTTTTTTTAAAGCCTAAATTGTACAGGTCTGTAATTGAAGATGTCATTAATGATGTCAGAGAAGTTTTTCTGGATGAAGGAGTGGATGAACAAGTTCTCATGGAACTCAAAACAGTAAGTTGAAGTTCTTTTTAACAGACAAATACAGCAGTTGGTTTCCAAATCTGGCTACTGTTGTACACAGTAGAAATACTAATTCTTAGCTAATTTAGCACTATAATCTGCATATCTGTAGCCCCATATCATTTGAATTGCACTGTTTTATAGACAGAGTTACAGTGTTACTTTGATCCCCAAAACACTGCATCTTTAAAAAAGGGAAAAATATGTTTATTTTAGAGACAGACAGTTCTTAGTGATTCTCTACAGGAAAAATGAAGTGCCTGCACTGCTTGATGCTTTTGTCTTTCTGAAGAAGGGCTGCATTGTTGGATGCATTTGCATGTATGGTTTGTTGTTTGCAAAAGTATTGTCATTTGGGGGTTGGTAAGTAATAAATGACACTGTATGCATCACACTTGCCTGAAGCTCTGATTCAGAACTGTTTTACATGGAGTGGGTTTGAACCTAAGGTCCAGAATAAAGGCAGGATGTTAACCTGAGCTCTAGTGGGTCTCCTATGGCTTTCTTCAAAACCTTCGTGAGTACGAAAAGCCCTTCAAAGGGGAAGGGAAAAAATAAAAAAGGCAAAACAAAACAGCAGAAAGAAAGGAAACTGGGAAAGTAGGTGACTTTTTGTCTCATCTTCTTCAGTGAGCATGGTGTCTCACATTCACAGTATTTTTGAGGTATTAAAAAATGGATGGAGTGGGAAACAAATTTTGAATTTCACTAGACAGAAACAGGTGAAGACTTTCCCCATGAGACCGTGACCTGTCTTGGTGGAAACGCAGTGAGCACTGTAGCAAAAGTGCTTTGGTATTTGTGTCACAGACGTGTTCCACAAATGATGTCAGAAAAAATTAATGAGGAAAGAGACAAGAAGGAAAATGAAGTGTTGAAGATTTTGAAATCATGAGTCCTGGGTGCTTGTAGTCTTTCTGATTCTGATGTATTACAGAATACTCCTGTTGCTATTTTTACAAGAGCTGCTTTTTTGCATCCGTATCTGTCCTTTGGAGACATGTTAGCTGACATAAAGAACTGTAGGGCTGCAGAAGCTCCATTTGATGTTGTGGTAGAAAGTGTATAAATGATTATAGAGAGGCATTATCTTAGGTATACTGGTAGCTTCTGTTGAAACATGTTAGGAGGCAGTAGTCTTTAAGCAACTTTTATTGAGGAGTTCCAAGAAGAAATGGCTTGAGGAAAGCTGTAATAAAGAATTATTTTTGTGATTAAAGAGGTAAGAAAGAAAGAATATAAGGAAATGGAAGACTTAAAGTCTTATTTAAAGTTACCAGTTTATCTCAATTCATGTTTATATTAGGGTTGTTGTGAGTCTTCCACACTTGGAAGAAAGAAGGAATGTTAAAGCTTAATCTTGGACTGACAAGGGGTATTTAATTCCTTTTCTTAACTCTGTGGAGTTATCTCTTGTCTATATCTGCCTGAAAGATTTTTGGGTTTTTTGCACAAAATAAACAATGAAAAGAAACTCAGTTTTGGAGTACTGTTGTTATATTGTTGCAAAGCCTGTAGAGTAAAAGTTATACACAGGTATTTTTCTTTCCTTTTCCAAACTAGCTGTGGGAGAACAAGCTGATGCAGTCTAAGGCTGTAGATGGCTTCCATTCAGAAGAGCAGCAGCTTTTATTGCAGGTGCAACAACAGCAACAGCAGCAGCAGCAACAGCAGCATCATCACCACCACCATCACACACCTCAGCCGCAGCAGACTGTGCAGCAGCAGTCTCAACCACAACAGGTCCTTATTCCAGCATCTCAGCAAGGTCAGACTTAATCTCTAAACACTCTGACAAAAGACTCTGAAGTTAGTCTAGCTCCTTAGCATATTCTAAATTTAGGGCAGGATGCTTGTCTGATGGTTAACCGTTTTGTCTTTCTACTTGGCTTCTATTCAATGGGTCAAGAAAGCTGTCTTGGTGAAAAGTGTTTTGGTATTTAAGTCATATTCTTTAGAAGATTTTGAAAAAGCTGACTTCTTCTCTTAGTCTCCTGTAACACAACATGCTTTCAGAATGTATGACTTTCAAAATTCCGTTAGCAGCTCTAAGTTAAAGGCAATATACATAAGCAGTTGACAGTTTAGTGACAAGGTGGTAATGTCATTAGGAGCAAATTATTTCAAAAAATCATTATTGCTTAGCATAACTCAGTGCTAGGACATGAAAAATACTTGTATAATAGTCTGTGTAGGTAGTTTTTAGTTTTAAAAGATTGTGAACTGTGTAAATGTGGGTGTACAAGATATGTTTTAGCTAGGTGTAACAGTATTGTTTCTTGTAATTACTGTCTTGTGTATTTGTTAATAATTTAATGAAACATTTTTTCAGCAATTATAATTCCATTTGAAAACTGAGATGAATACTACTGAATTTTACTGCATATATGCTGAGTAAACATCTGCTGCTTACAAAAAGCTTGATTGAGTTTTCAGTGTATTAAATTTCGGTGTATAAAGTATTTATCTGTGGTAGTCACAGACGTCAGTCTTCTTGTCAGATTTCATGAATCAGAGAACCTGTGTTGTCATAGGCACAAAAGATATATATGAGTTGATACCCCTCCTTGTCTCCCCCCAAAACCAGCCAAAATCTAACCACCCTATATTCAACACAGTATAGCGCCAATGTGACTAGTTTTTTGCATGGTATCTTTTTGGTTGGTTTTTTTTGGTAGTTAGTTTGGGGCACTTTTTTGAGGGGGAGATAAAGATAAAGTTGGTTGCTTATTTTCTTCTTATAGTACTTTTTATTTTGGCTAGACATGAATGAGTTTCGTTGGGATAAAATGAATTTTGAGATGACAGCCTCTCGATAAACGCGGCGGCTGCAAAGGCCCGGGGCTTCCGCGGGCGCGGCCGCTCCCCGCGCCCTCTGGCGGCGCCTGGGCGGAGCAGCCGCGTTCCCTGCCCTGGAACATGGAGGTTGTTCCCCTGCCCCCGGGGTGGGCAAGGTCCTGCCCACGGTAACACACTTAAAGCTCATTTATTGTTGCCCAGTGTTGTGGCTTACGCCCAAATGACAGCACAGAGACTAAATGAAATTAGGATATCAAAGCACTTCCATCACAGAGATGCAGTTTTTGAATTACTTGACTTCCCTGTTCCATGGTGGAGACGGTGTAGTAGTTCCTCACATGACCTGATGCAGTCCTAGGGAGGGATCATGGTGATTCCTGCTGTCCTTTCTGTGGTCCTGGCACAGGTTCATGAGATTTCTTTAATCTTTTGCTCTCCTTCATTTCCCTGGAAGTTGAAGATGCCCTCAGATCTCTGTACAGGTTATGAGGCTTCCTACCCCAGAATCTTTTCCAGAAACTCTTATTCCTAATATTCTTAAGTGTCATTTGTGTAAAGGATTGGATGGAGAATAGTTTGTCAATGATGATGGTGTCAAATTGCTCTGGCACTTTCAAGTGTGCTGTTACTGATAATAGCAGTGGCAACCTGCTTGTTCGATAGACTTGGACAGATGCACTTCCAGACGATCAACAGGTTGCTGGTATAGTTATTTCTTTTGTTTAGCACACCAAAGCTGCTTTGTTGTGTGGGAGAGGTGGTTTATCACATTTCATCTGCTTCTACTGCTTTAGAAAGGCAGTGAAGATCATGAGCTTACAGCTGTGCTGACTGCACGTAGATCAGGCTAACTGCAGCATCCTGTTACTCTTCATCTTGGAATAATTCTTGCTTAAGTCTGTTTTAAGAGTTAACTATTTTAGTTTTTGAAGAACTCTGATATTTGGCATCATAAATTTTATCAACATTTCACTAATACCTTTAATTTCAGAAACACATTTTCAATCTTGCTTTACCTGGATCCGGAATAGGTAACTGAAGCCCTTGAAGTAAGACCTGTAAAGGCAAAGTAGTCATATCACCCCTCAGAGCTGCTGTTGAATATTGTCTTGAGAGTAAAACTTACTAAGACCACAGACTGCTTAGTATTTGTTTTTGTGATGAAGCTCAGCTGATGTATGGGTGATATTCTTTCTAAGTTACTCTGGCTTGGATGTTATTTGGGCAGATTGTGTATTTTTCGTTAAATGCTGGTTTTTTGTTTCTAGCACCTCAGCAGCAGGTTATTGTGCCAGATTCCAAGCTGATACCACATATGAATGCATCAGGCATGGTAAGAGGAGAAGTTTATACAGGCTTACACTGTCATTATGTAAATTGTTTTGATTAAATAGTAAATACAAATCTGGTATTAGTCATCAGATGCTTAAAAGTAATTTAGGACACACTGGTAAAGCTATCTGCCATCTTTCTGAGTTTTGCTGCTGCACTTAGAATCTAGGAACAGTAATGTATAACTTCAGTTCTGGTAACAAATCTAGGACTTACTTTGATCCTCTGCTTAAATATGTTTAACCAGTACTGCTAGTATGAATCTGCATGATGATGTGCTCATTTACCAATACACCACCATTAACTGATGCAAGCATAATGGATTTGCTAGATGCAGGAAAAAGCATTAAATATGCTGAAAATTAAGTATATGTTGAATGAGAGATGATTTAGCATTTCACATAGATCTTTGCTGGTCACATTAATTTGATTGACTGATTATGTAACAACATAGAGAACTGAGTCTGGTCATTTACAGTTTTCTTGCAGTCAGTATCTCTAGCGGTTAATATTGCTTATCTTATCTTGCTTTGAAGGCCCTGACTTAATTTAAGGAAAAATAAGTTGTTTGCAAAGCCTTGAAGACAACCCCTAATATAAGTTTAATATGTGTATTACAACCAGAATTCACTACATTCTTACCACTTCGATGGTAAAATCCCATGAAGCAAAGTTTCATGATGCAATAAGTTTTGAAGCTGGAACGGCATTGTCTTGCTACAGAGAAGAGCCTGAACTTTGTTACTTGAATAGCACGATTTACCCACAAGCCAAGAGCACATAAACATTCACCGTTTTTCTTATGTTTGACAACCATTTCAATGGGATTTGTAACTTTACAAGTCCAACAGTTAAATGTGTTTTTGTCCTGTCTCAGTTATCTCAGCGTGTAGAAAAATGAGTGTGCTGAGTTTTTAGAACTCCACTGCTGTCAAAATGTTGATAAATTGTATACCACAGAGAACTACTGTTCACCAGAGTTACAATCAATTTGGAAATATTATTTGTGTTTATTAGAAACATTTAAGTTGATATAAAAGAGTGGATCCGACAGACTTTGAGTATTTTGGGAGGCAGAGAATAATGAGAGTTCACTTATCTGCCTTTGTCTGGGATGTGAGGATGCGTACAAGCGTGTTTCAGTTTTGTGTGGTATAATCTTGGCAGATGTAACTATTATATTGGCTAGACAGTATGGGGAGATCCTGTTTCTTCTAAACAGGAAATACGCGCTCTACCCAGTAATGAAGTTTAAATCCTTTCAGTAACAAAGAGTAATCAGCCATGGTTCCCTTATAGTAGGGGAAAGGAGGCTTTTCTATAGGCAGCTGAAGTTGGACCCTTGAAATGCAGAGGCCTCTAGAGAAGTCCATCATTCTCTGCAAGTTAAGGACTTAATACAGACTTTTGTATTTGGAGATCCCATAATTGTTTTGGAATTCAGTTTCCTTGTAGTTTCACATCATTACTCACTGATAGTTCCACTTTCTCTTTGAACCAGCTGTCTTGAGAGAAAAACTCAGTCATTCTGTGAACAGTCAGTACAGTATGTGTAGATTCACTCAAAGGAGCTGTGTGATGTGGGACTTGAAATGCAAATCGCTTACAGAATGAAGAAGAGTGCAAACCTGATTACTATGACTTGTCGAAACAAGACAGGCGAACATAATCCTTGCTTTAGTACCTTGTGTTTCTTCAGATTTGTAGGTCCATAGCCTTAGCTGCTTTGAGAAAGTGTAACTAAAGTTGCCACATGAGCAATGCAGTGTTGTACTGAATTAGTAGATCAGCAGAGAAGGTGGAGATTTATCTGCTGAGCTTGCAGATAAACCAAGAAACTACATGGAGTTGTGTTAGGGTGTGATATTTAGTGATTTTGCTTCAATCTTCTTCCTATTAAAGAAGGAAAATAAAATAATTTTTATATGTAGTATAATGTACAGTTTAAATGCCTGCGTTTCAATAGCTGCAGGAACTGGTGTGCAAACACTGTAAACAGCAATAATAAGTTAGGTATGTTCAGGCAGTGTGTTGTGAAATGAAACACTGTCAATATTATGTTTGTGGTTAAAAAGCTATTCTTGTATTTCAGAGTGCTGCAGCCACTGCAGCTACATTGGCTCTCCCCGCTGGTGTTACTCCAGTTCAGCAGATACTTACAAATTCAGGTAACTCTCTTAACACTGAGAACAAACTGTAGTTTTAAGGGGGTTTAAGAGGGAAGCATTCAGGGTCTGTCTTCTTGTTCTTAACTGCTAAGAAGCAGGATCTAGGAATCCACCCTTACAAGGTAGTGCAATCTCTTTACTTGATTGCTGCACTTTTTGCTCACTGACTTTCTCATGAACCTTGTGGTTCTGCCCTAATGGTGTTGTAGGTTAGAATTTGTGGAAATTTTCACCACTTAGAGAAGTTCTAGATGCACAGGGATTGGTGTTGCTGTCTTTGTGTTTCTGAGCTTTGTGATGCATGATCCGAGCTCAGGTACTGTGCTGGGTGTAAAAGCAGGATCACTACTTCTGTGACTTCTGAAGAGTAATGTCTTAAGGTTTTTCATGCCTGCTAAGCATGCAAAGTGGAATTTCCAACTTTGCTAGCAATGCTAACTTTATTTCATATTTATAGTTTCTAAATACTGTTATGCTGTGTATTTAGAATATAATTAAATGTTTGATGAGCAGCATAACTGATATTTCATGTACTTTCGTATTATGTTGATTTTATAAACCTGATTATAGAGCTATACTGCACAGAATGTAAAGAAAGGCTTGAAAAATCTCATTTTCTGGATGGATCTAATTGCTGCTTTTGCCAGAGTAGTTCACCTATGCTCAGAATCATCTGGGTCTTAACCCTCCTGTTTTAAACACTATAATGTTTATTGTTATATAGTTGAAGGAAAATGTAAATGTGCAGCTGTTCTAAAAATCAAAATCTTCCCTGTTTTAAGGAAGCACATCTGTGTTTGTTATGGCACAGAGTAATCTGCAGCCCACATTTGTTGCTTTTGTAGTACTACTTCAGTTTTGAACATTTATAGTAATTTCTTAGACTAGGACTGGGGTAGTCCCTTCTTTCAGATACCTTTAGCTGTTTCACTAAATAGGGCTTTGCATTTTGAAGTGGAGTGAGAACAGGAAATCCATCTCTGAGGGAAATGTATAAAGTTCAGGATTATCTAATTTAATTTCTTCTCTCTTCTTACTCCACCTTTTTGATAAGAAATATGAAAAACTAATGTTGGAATATATCTTAGCTCTTGCTTTTCAGAATTGCAGGGTATTTCCAAGTGTGTGATTGTGTCTTGGACATATTTTGTTAACTGATGAAGGGTATAAAATGGTAACACTAAAGGATGACAAAAGGAAATCAAGTACAGGCATTGTGGGAACAGAAAAGAGTGGTGGACAATAAGTGTAAAGATAGATTCCCCCCCCCCCCCCCC